>JAQZBX010034016.1:0-25155 GCA_029593785.1 Cabassous unicinctus
GGTCCAGCAAGCACTGGGCTAATTGTAATACAAGAGCATTTATGGACTTCAATCACCAGTGAGTTTACTGCGTGGATGGCTGATTACATCTGCATCAATCAGGGAGATTACATCATCAATGGGTGGCGCTTTTATCCAATCAGTTGAATGCCTTAAAGGGGGAAGTGATTTCAATATTCAGAGAGAATTTCCCAGCTCGTCTTTGGACAGCCAACTTCTCCCAGAAACTCATCAAGGACCTTTCATCAGACTTTCATTGGAGCCCCTGGTTTGCAGCCGGCCTGCGGAACCTGGACTTGTGCATCCCCACAGTCGCGTGAGAGACTCTTTTAAAATCTCATATTATTGACAGATATCTCCTGTTGATTCTGTTTCCTGAGAGAACCCTGACTAATACACAAACTGTCTGGCACATAGTATATGCTCAATGAATGTTTGCTGGATGAATTGACTAACTTCTAAACAAGGAACATATGCAGTAACCTATGATTTTGCCTTCTGAAAGCTGACCTAGGACTGCAAGCTCTGAGTGAGAGGACTCTACGTTCTCATGCAAACATGCATCCAGTACATCCGCAGTGGGAGATGGTGTAATTCCCCGGCCTATAGCCCCTCAGCCCTTACTCTCTCCATGTATGCTGGCCTGGCTCCCAAATGCCTTATCTGCACTTCTTTACCTGAGGGCTTTCTTGGTCCCCAAAGCCTCTTTTACCCACCTGTGCAGGAGGCTGGAAGGACCAGGGAGTTATCACCCCAAGAGCAGCCCTCCCCGATGACTGACAAGAGTAGGTAGACCAGTACCCCAGCTCCCTCAACCCCTGACAGGTTAACGCTGAGGCACATGGTCTCCTCCCTCTCCCAGAGCTCCCCAGCAGGGTGGAGCCCCTGCTGCCCACCACGCTGTTTGGTCACATGACTTTTATCGGCTGCCTTCTCTTCCCTGTCACACTTCTCTACTTCCCTACTGCTGTTCTTGGGACCACATCCTGAAGAAACTATTTACATTCAAATCTTTGCTTCAGGAGCTGCTTCTGGGGGAGCCCAAACCAAGACAGATCCCTTTAATTTTAACGATTTTATCCTAACAAAAGACTCATCCACCAACAGCATGCTCTTGTGTTTGAAATGGGATGAAAATGAGCCATTTCATTTTTGTGAGTGAAATCTAGACATTCTCTGAGTCTCTAAATGAACAATGATGAAGAACATGCCTCTCTTTCCTAAATGCGACGGTTTGGTGGCCGTTTAACCAAGCGTCCTTCTTAAAATGTCCACAGTGTCCCTATCCAAAGCATGGCTGACCCACTGCGGTGGTTTGAAGTTGATGTACTAATCCACTCCTGTGGGTATAAACCCACTGTAAGTGGGACCTTTTGGTGAGACTACTTCAGTCAAGGTGTGGCCTCCCTCATTCAGAATGGGTCTTATCCTATTACTAGAATCCTTTATAAATGGAATGAAAACAGAGAGAGAGAGAAAGCCGCGGAAGAAAGAATCATAACACAAGGAAATCCAGAAGAGAAGGGAGAAACCAGCAGATGCCGCCATGTGCCTTGCCATGTGGCAAAGGAACAAGGATTGCCAGCAGCTGGTCTTTGGGAAGAAAGCATCACATTGATGATGCCTTGATTTGGACATTTTCTCAGCCTCAAATTGTAAGCCAAAAAATCCCCATTGTTACCCTGAACCATTTCACAGTATTTGCTTGAAGCAGCCAAGGAAACTAAAACACCCACCTACATTCCCAAAGGCCCCTATTAACTAGACAAAGGTTCAAGCAAAGAAAACAACTTTTTAATTAAGGCTTCATTGGCAATGCCAGACAGGTCGACTATGGTCTAATCCAAACAGGAACCTTGCACTTTTGTCATTTATTCTAAAAAAAAAAACAAAGCATTTCCCCTAGAGTGGCCCCAAAGACATTTTCTCCAACTAAGCGTGGGCATTTTAAGATACTCCCTCTTCTATTTCTTCTTGCTTGCCTTTGTCTTTCCAATCATGGTCTCCACAATCACTGCGGTTTCTTCATATGCCTGAATGCTCTCAGTTGAAAACTTCTCAATGGATTCCACCACTTCTACCTTCTCATATGCCAAAACCCCAGGAGGGCTTCTTCCTGGAAGGCTGCTGCTCCTAGCCCCCTGTCCCTCAGATCCATTCTGATGGGCCCCAGGCTTTTGAGACTGGGGTGTAGATGGTCCCTCTGGACCAGGTGTGACCATGGAACAGGGCGTCCCAGCCCCCTCACCCTCCTGGCCACCACGCTTCCCCTCGGGCCCCTTCAGCTCTTCTGCGTCTATCCCATTCTCCTTATCTGTGGTGTGCTGCTCAGGTGGGTGTCCGTCTTCTCTTCCCTGGGGATCCCCCTGTCCATTCTCCAGAGGGGCCTTGGGTTCCACGTGGCTGTCGGGATGTTCAGAGACGTCCTCAGTGGACACAACCACCCTGCCTTTGGCCGGGATGAAGAAGGAGCAGAATCCAGGGTCCACGTAGCTGGCATCCCCTGTGACCAGCACGTGCCGCCCTTTGGTGTAGAGCTCAGCTGGGGGCTCCGGCTCTCTGGGACTTCCCGCCCACTCCTTGACCATCTTGCAGAGCTTCCCGAAGGCTTTGCTTATCTGCGCTCCGTCTGGCACATCCTCTGGAGCCCCTTCCTGCACTGGGGGCCTTGCGTCCTGAGCCCCTGGTTCCAGCTTAGATTCACCTTCTTCTTTAAGGACCACCTGCACCTGTCTGGTGTCTTCCAGACCTTTTAATGGTGTGTCTTCTAGAGTTCCATCCTCTTTGTCTTCATCTGTAATCTCCTTTCTCCTTGGAACATTCTTGGGGAGGCCTTTTTGTCTTGGTTTTGCTGTTGTTATATCCTGCACAGCTCTGGAGAGATCTAAAAAATAAATGATTTTTTGAAGGCAGTAAGTCAAGTATAATTGTCAATGGAAGGGAAAGAAAATGTGTTTGTTCAAAATTAGGCTAACGTTAGTGGAGACAAATGCCTAGCACTGGGTTAGGGTTTATTATACGTGGGGCGAAAGCAATGAGGAAAGAGCCCTGGATTCAAAGTGTCCAAGGCCCAGGCACTGAGGTCTCAGCTCTGTATCAGCTGTGCATCTTTTGACAAGTTGCTTGACCTCTCTGGGCTTCCAGAGGGAAGAGAAGGTGCTGCTGAAGGCCTCCAGTGCTAAGACTCCCATTCGCCACCATACTGTACGCAACATACTGAGACACATGATGCTACTGTCATGAGAGTGTGAACAGCCCCTGCTGAGCTAATGGCGCATCCTTGGATCCACCGACTAGACAATGGAAGCCCATTCCACAAAGGCCGTTCTCTCCTCTGACTGCCTCAAAAGAAAAACAGCAGAGCCACCTGTGCCTCTGATGTGTCAGAGTGGGCTCAGGTTTGGGAATATTATCAACAACCCACAGTATCTCCTTTATTCCATAGTTATCTCAAGTTAAATAAATATGGCCACCCCTTTATCAGCATCTCCTTCCTCCTGGACAAAAAAAGAACAAAAGTGCTGTTAAATTCAGAAATAACAGGAATTCCCTATTCCCAAGGCCACTTCTTCAGACTAGATGGAAAGGAAAAACTAAAAGCTTAGGAATCCAGGGAAAACAGAAAGATCTTCCCCTGCCTCCCTCTACTTCCTTCCTGTTTTTGAACAATTTCAAGCCAAAGGGCTTCTCCGTACCCTCCACAGGATTAAGATAAAGCACAAGATGAAGAGAGAGCTGAGTAAGCAGAAAATGGCATAAATGGGCATGAAACAACAAGGAGAAAGAGGCACACAGAGGGACCATGCCAAAGGGCCTGGCTGGCTGGGTGAAGGTGCTGGGAGAGGAAGGGTGTTGGCAGGTTCATCTACATGATTTCAGGGCCCAGTGGAAAACGAAGGCATGGGGCCCCTTGCACAAAATTATTAAGAATTTCAAGATGGCGACAGCTGAGCATTAAGCCAAGCGTGGGGCCTTTTGGATGAAGGGCCCGTGTATAGCTCGCACGCCCATGGAGCCATCCCTTGGTGTGTGGCAGTGAAACTGCTGCTTCTCGCAACAATGTCCTGACTCGGAAACCCCAATGCCACAAGCCCCTCTGAACTTTCCAAGAAACATGGACTTAAAGGCCCTGAAATATGGGCAGCTGACATTTCCATCTTCTCTAAATGCTGTGTCTGCTCACTACCGAGGAGATGTAGATGTCTTGCGTGAAACCATTCCAAAAAGCCCAAATGCTAAAGGCAGAATCACGGTTGTGAAGCAGGCCTACTGCTGCTCACTTTTGAAAAGAAGAGAAAATGGACAATAATTGGGCATCTGCTCTGCTCTGGACACTGGATTAAGCATCTTATCATAACAAAGTTCATTTCATTTGGGGGAAAGAAATACAAGTCCGTATCCACATCAGCATGAGCTCAAGGGTTTTTCCACGGGAATCTGCTTCACATTCAGAGATGCGGCTCACAAGGTGTCTTATCGCCCAAATCTGATTTTCTGCTTGTAAATGTTTCTGCTCAGTCCTTTAGCACCCATGGGACTATGTGGAAAAGGGAAGGAAGGAAACCTCACATAAAAGCACTTAATTCCCAGATGGGTCAGAAGGGAGTGTGAAGGTTGACGTCAGAAGAAAGCTACTGGGTTTTTCCATTTGTTACACGACAGGGGAAAAGCAGAAGCCAGGGCTGGGGTGTGTTACCTTTCCCACCGGAACGAGGGCTGAGAGGAGCTCCGTGGTACTGGGTGAAGAGGGTGATGGGGGTTTCCATGAAGGCAGAACGCAACCTGGCAGAAAGAACCAGAAAGAGCACAGCCTCCATCTTTATTTCATCAAGTCAAACATGATCAGGGAGCAACAGTGACTCTCAAATGTTAAACAAAAACGAAAAAAGTTTTCCCTAAATCAAACTGCTCATGAATTACATATCATTTTAAACCGATGACCACACATCTATCTCCACAGTGGATGAGGACATAAAGGAAATAACTATTTCTTTGCACTCAAGTAAAAAAAAAAACTGTGAAATATGCTTATAGAAAAATTGTAAAGTGGGGGAAGCTTATCACCACCTTTCTTTTGGACTGAGTTTTGGTTTTGTTTTGTTGCTTTTTGTTTGTTTGTTTTTTAGTAAAAGGGTGGCCAGCACAGGCTGAAGTATTTAAGGCAAACAGGACATGATATTGCCAAATTGCTGTTGTTGTTTTAAATAATATCCATTACAATATAAACAGAGAGGGAAAGGGGTCAAAACAACTTGGGGCAAAATGCAAACAACCGTGGATCTGGCTAAGGAGTATTCAGGAGTTCCTCATGCTATTCTTGCAACATTTCTATCAATTTGCAATTATATCAAGACTAAAACTTACAAACTAACAAAATTACCTTTTTGGGAAGCCCTGTTCCCAAAACAAAAATTTTATTAAGGATCAGGACTTATTTTCATAAACGTGTACACAAAGCTTTCACACTAACACACAAATCGTTTGGAATTATGTGAGATACATTGACCATAACTAGAGAAAGACAAAGATAACTTTGCTTTTTTTTTGTTGAACATTCAAGAGCTCACAGCAAAGATAAAGCTGAAGGAAAGATCTGTTCCTTGTGGGATACTTGAGGGGTGTTTCTCTTTTCAATCAACCTAAACCCAGAAAATTAACAAGACTGAACTGAAGAATCATGACTTTACAGAGATACAGAGATTCTGAGTCCTCTTATGTGGTGGCTGTCCCCAGTCTTTTCTATAAAGGATAGCTCTAGATATGAGCATGGACATGGCACAGCCATAGATGATGTAGATGTAGATGATGATTAGATAGATGATATAGAGATTGATAGAGACAGAGATGGAAACAGAGATAATATGATGGAAATGGAAATGATGGAAATGGAGATGATGGAGATGATGGAGATGGAGATGATGGTGATGGAGATGATGGAGATAGAGATAGGAGATGGAGATAGATAATGGAGTTGGAGATAGAGATTTTCCATCCATCTTCTGCTCAGTTATGCAGAAGATGAGGTGGTGAATCTGAAAGCCACATTATTGACCCAACTAGGTGGTAGTACTCAGGATGGGTGCAATAGTAATAACCTCTGCACCCTCATGGCATGCCAGTCACTGTGCTGGGCGTCTTGCCTGCAGCATCTCATTTCATACTCCTGATCATCCCAGCTGCTAAGGCGTTTATGTCCCCAGAGACCTGTGGGGCAAGCAGTAGCCTCCTAGGTGAGGTCTTTCCTGACCACGCTACTTCAAACTTCAAATGCTCCCATCATCACCCCCATTGCCTCTCCCTCTTCCCTGCCAGTTTTCTCCACAGCATTTGTCATCTGTCATACCCCCAAGGTTACAAACTCACTCATTATCTGTCTCCCCCACTAGGATGCGAGCTCCATGAGGTTCTGGATTTGGGTTTTATTCTCTGCCACATCCCCACTGCCTAGAGCTGCATCTGGCACATAGTAGGTGCTCAAGAAAAATGCACAGAATGAGAAAGTGGCCAGGCTGAGGGACTAAGCACGCTCTCCCTTCCCACTCTGTCCCTCACAACCACACCTGTTGCCTTCATTCTCGATGATACGGTGATACCGGTCCAGCTCATTTTTCAGGGTTTGCAGAGCAAGTGCCAGCTGCCGGCAGTCCCAGGAAGCCCTCTCCAGAACCCTCTCGCTCTCTTCAATCTCCTTCCGCAGGATCTCAATCTGCTCATTATACAGCTGAATCTCGTCATCATAACACTCGTGGGCACTTTTAATAGCTTGTTCCAGAGTCTCTGTCTGTGGGCAAAGATGCCTGTAAGGAAAGCCATCCCACCAGCTCCCCTAACACCGGGACTTCTCCCGAAGAACCTGGCTCCACGTGTGAAGTTTTCTTTGTTCTGTTTGCTTGTGTTTCTGCCAGTAAGAGATCGGCAGTGAATCACTTTGGAATCCTCCAGCCAAGGAGGAATATGCAAGCTGAGCTCCTGTCTCCCTGGCCTGTAACCAAGCCTGCCCCAAAGGGCAAACCGGAAAATAAAACCTGCTTTGCTCTCCGTGGAATACAGATGTGCGACTCAAATTAAAGTCATTTTAACAAATTAGTGTAAATCTGATGGCCTTCACACACTAATAAAACACTATAAATCAAAGAGGCAAAAAAAAGTAAAAAAAAGAACACATACTACATAGATAAGATACTATTTCTTACTAAAGTAATTAAGGGCAGGGGAGCAGATGTAGCTCAGTGGTTGAGCGCCTGCTTCCCACGTACAAGGTCCTGGTTCAATCCCCGGTACCTCCTAAAAAATAATAAAAATAATTAAGGGGGGGAATTTCCTTCCTCACTCAGTCACTATGGTGCTTTAATTTGCTCCTGATTTTTGCTCAGTCGAGTTACATCTATGTTTTGGTAGCTAAAATGTGATGTGTGTGCACTTGTGAATACATAAAATAAACACGATTTACATACTAATCCTGGGCAAGTAAAAATGAAGGCAGGGAAACAGAAAGGGGTGCTCCTACATTCACTTTAAGGACTTTCATCGACGCAGGAAGACTTACAAATGTGCTTATTTGCAAAGCTCGTGTTTGTACCTGTGACTTCTATACAATCTCATTTTCCCAGGTAGGAAAGGCTCTAACACACAAGATCCTGCAAAAAACAAAACAGCACAAAACAAACCAAGCTCACTCCTCCCTGGAGTAGCGCAGCTCGACCTTGAATGTGCACTGGAATCACGTGGGGATTTGGGGAAGACGCAGACTCTTATGCAGCAGGTCAGGGCGGGGCCAGGGAGTCTGCGTCTCTCGTCAGCCCCCAGGTGATCTGACAGCCCACGGCCACATAGCAAGGGGCTGGACAGGCACCCGTGTCCACCCTCAGGTGTGTAACCACAAGGCAGTCCATGCATCCAGGCCTAAGGGCACCTACCAGGCAACCTGAAGGACGAGCGCTCCTATTACCACAAATCCTTCACTTTATACAGATCTAGCACCACAGCTTAGAAGAGTGAAGTTCCCCAAAGGATGACTTTGGGTGCCTTAACTTATAAAGGCTTCCTAGGAGCATATCTGTTGCATCATTAAGGAAGGAAGGAAGGAAAGAAGGAAGTGGGGGGAGGGCGGATGGGGAGGGGAGGGGAGGAAGGAAGGAGGAGGTACATGTACAAGACACTCAGGGGAGATGCCTGTCCAGCACCTGTCATGCCCCTGTCTGATGTCAGCTCCCATCCCACCCACAGGAAGACTCCCACCAGCAGCGGGACCCCCCTTCCCTGCTCTAAGCTGTCAGAACCAGGGGTGGACCTGACTCAGGCCGGCCAGGCCTCTCCTGGGGACGTGGATGCTGGCCTGGCTGAGACCAGCTCAGAGAGCAGCTGGCCCAGCATCGACGGGGCCTTGCATCAAGCCTTTGCAATCTCCTGGACATTCAGGAAAGAGCTGGTAGATTTTTCAAGTATGCATAGCCAACAAACATTTTAAGGAAGGAAAAAAAGACATGGATGGGGAACCTCTAGATTCCAGCTAATTGCAGAGTGTGGGCCTTATTTGGATCCCAATCCAAACAAACTGAAAAAACAATTACGAAAAAGGCTCCATACTGTATGGTTCCATTTAGATGACATTCTGGAAAAGGCAAAACCACAAGAATGGGAAACAGACCAGCGGGTGCCAGGGGCTGGGGTGGGGGAAGGGCTGACTACAAAGCACAGCACAGGGGAACAGGGCGGGCAGAACTGCTGCATATCCTGACTGTGGAGTGTTTATCCCACTGCATGCCTTTATCAAGGAGGAAGCATTATATTAAAAAGGGCAACGTAGGTAAATATTACCTCAATAAAAAAATTAGGCTCAACCAGTTGGGTGCCCGCCTACCACACAGGAGGCACCGGGTTTGGGTCCCAGTGCTTCCTAAAGAAAATGAGCAGACGCCACACCACAGCAACGAGCAGACGCCTAAACGAGCAGATGCCACGAGCCAGCAGCCCATGGGGAGCGGATGCGGCTCAGGCCATTGGACACTCACCTCCCATGTGGGAGGTCCCAGGTTCAGGTCCCGGTGCCTCCTAGAGAAGGTGAGCAAACAGTGAGCAGACAGACGAGAGAACCATCTGGGGGAGGGGAGGGATAAACTTAAAATTTTTTAAATAATAAAAATTATGACAGTTGGAAATTTGATCTCTGACTGGACAATTGAGGACATGAAAAAAATTATCGCTCATTTGTAAAGGTGGGTTTATGTTCTATTGAGAGAATCCTCATCTGGAGATACACATAGTGAGCTCTCTGGATGGGTAAGATGATATGAGGTCTGGAATTTGCTCTGAAGCTATGTGGGGGCAGTGCGGGAGTCGTGGAGAGAAGAGGGGCCACGTGTGGCTAGCTGTTGGAGAGCATGAGGGTTAACGAGCACATGCTTTGTGCTAACACGGGTCCTCGCATCGGCCTCACGTCCCCCTTAAGGAGGAGGGTCCTTTAGTTTGTAAAGCTGCAAAGCCATATATCAGAAACGGGCTGTCCTTCTTAACGGGGTTTACTGAGGTGAAACGCACAGTTCTGAGGCTGTGGAAACGTCCACATCAAGGCATCACCAGGGAGGCTGCCTCGCCGGGTTGAGCTGAGGGCGCTCAGGCACGTGGCAGGCATAATGGCGGCCTGCTCGTCTCTCCCTCTTCCGTGCCCGTGTCCTTCAGCTTCCAGCTGCTCCGTGGGCCTAGCCTCTTGGGCCTCTTTCCGTGCCTCTGTGCTCCGCTGCTTCCAGCCTCCGGCCTCCAGGACTCTCCCTCTGCCTCTGGAGGCTTTTTCCCGCTGCCCGTGGCCCTTTCACTCCTCCATTTGTAAAGAGTCCAGGAAAAGGACCGAGGCCCTTCCTGAATGAGGGGGTCACATCTCAAGTTAAGAGCCTGCTGGCTGTCGGTTACTAGCTAGACTGGGAGTCGAGAAGGGGAGTTGAGGCTCAGTGTGCGTAGAATTGTAATACGGCTTATTGTAAAAGTGTGGACGTGGATAGACATTACAGTGCGTGTAACTAACACGGCTGGTTATCATCGGGATTGTGCCTGAAAGCGGGAGCCTAGGGACGTAACTGTCAATTGAGAAGGAAGCTGAGACTAATCTAGGGACAGTAACAGTGATTTCAGTGGTGGATGAAGATTGGGGTTAAGAGTATAAATAAGAGAATGTTCTTTTACAAAGTGTTAAGAATATGGCGATACATGGGAAAATCACAACTAATGTAACTTACGGATGACAGTTACCAGTAAATAATATTGTAATATTTTGCAGCAATGACAAAGAGGACAGTATATCAATTCTAAGGGACAGGAGTAGGGGGTATAAAGGCATATGGGATTTTTCCTTTTGAAGTAATGAAAACATTCTACAATTGACTGAGGTGCTGGCAGCACAACTCTGATGAAAGTGAGAGCCACTGTGTGTACACACTGAATGGACTGTACAGAGCATGGGTCTGTTTAACAGGGACTCCTGTGGTGGAACATGGACTGTGGTCACCGAACAAATATGAGAATGTTCTCGCATGAACTGTAACAAATGTATACTACTAATACAGGGTGTTAATAACAGAGTGGGGGACAATACACCAAATGTGAGATACGGACTATAGTTAGTAGTAACACTTTGACGAGGCTCTTTCATGGTTTGTAACGAAGCTCACAACAATGCAAAGTGTTGGTGGTGAGGAGATGTACGGCAGCCCTGTACGATGATATGCATGCTTGTTTTGTAAGTTCCTAACTTTTACTGTGCATTTATTGTTTATGTGTGTTCATGTATGAATGATACACTTCAATAAAAAATTTTAATGAAAAAAAGACCCTACTTGCCAAAAGATCCCACTTATAATAGGTCCACACCCACAGGAATGGATTAACTTCAAGAACATGCTTTTCTGGGGTCCATACAGATTCAGACCAGCACAGAGGGGCTGTTATTCTCAGTTCACAAAAGAGGAGACTGAGGCACGCAGGCAAAGTGACTTGCCATAAAAACCACAAAAGGATTCCAAGCCACAGACCCTCCCTGCCTCCAGGTTCCCTGGAAAACTCACCACCGCACACCACCACGTGGGCCCCTGCGGCCCTGTTCCCTCTGAAGACCAGCCGGGCTGGGGCGACGCCCCACGCAGACACCGCCCCCAGCATTGTCACCCAGGAAATCTCTTAACTAAATAGAATACCACGGAGTTGGCACAAACTGGGAAATGAGAGACTAGGAAAAGGTCATCTGCACCCTTTCTACCCTACAGGGAAGTAAGATCTTTTTTTTTATTATCTCATGAGTTGGTGTTTTGTTTCTGGCTGCTGTTGTTTGTTCACTGTTTTGTATTTGTTTTTGCATGAAGTATGCTGGACGTCCTCCGATGGGGCGTCGTAGGAGGAATTCCAGCTTCACAATATGACTGTAAGGAAGCTTCCAACCTTTGACTAGCAGCTAAAGCGCTACGTGGTTCTGCAGAATCACCCAAGATTCCACAGCGTCCTACAGCCAAGAGATGGCTGGGTACGTAGAGCTTGACATTTCTACACCAGCAGGGTTTCCACAGCTCAATCATTTAAACTACTCACCAGAAGGGGGTTGTTCAGGAAAAATAATACGAGCCCCACTTCGCCAGCTCCCAGGCGGCTGGAGGAGACCGGACTCTCCCTCTCGGAGCTCACAGTCCAATGGGGCAGGCGGGAGCTGGGGACCTTTGTTCAGTTATGGAGACATGTCCCGGCATCCCAGAGCACATGGAAAGGCCCTGCAGTGTGGGCAAAGTCAAGAGGGCTTCCAGGAAGCAGAGCAGGGATAAGCCAAGGGGCAGGTGCCTGAAACCTCAGGAGGGGACAGCAGAGGGAGAAGAGAAGAGAGGACGGCCCCCAGCAGCCCAGGGTCGCTGACACTGGACAGAGGCAGGGCGGGGGTGTGGGCCGTGCTGCAAGCCCTGAACTTGATCCTGATGGAAGGTGACTGTCGGATTTCTGTTCAGACCATCTACGTCTGTCTCCCCCGTGAGGCTGGGAGCAGCTGAGGGCACACTGCATTCTCCTTGGCAGTGGAAGCTGCCTGGAAGCACAGCAGCCAGGCGCCAGGCTCGCCTTTGCACAGCATGTGTCCACGGGGCCCAGGACAGCTGCCTGCACCCCTGGAGGAGGGAGGTCCTGCCTCAGTCCTCTTAGGGCCCCAGAGCCCTTTGGGTCCAAGGTCTTTTTAAAAAGGGAAAACTGAAGAATTCAAGGGTCCTAGATTTCACGTGTCCTGATTACACCCTGTTTTTCCAGGATCTACCACTAGAGGGTGCCAAGTGACTTATGTGAGAAATGCTACCTGGGCGGTTCAGACTTGGCAATTACTATGACTTTTTTCACTTCCCTCTCACAGAAACTAATAGTCCTTGTAATTTAGGGAGGCAGAATTGCCCATCTGTCCCCTTCCAACTGTAAGAAGTAGCTCTCTAGAGGTCCTACCTGTGGCTTCTATTCAGCTCAACTGCGGGAGGAAAGGGACTCCCACTGGGCAGCTGTTCCTCCCAGCCTGGGGAGCTGTGCCCTCAAAGGAGCCTGCCTCAGCACCCAGGGGGGTTGTTAAAGCAGAGGTGGCTGGGCCCACTGCTCCTGGTTCAGGAGGTCTGGGGCGGGGCCCGAGAATCTGCATCTCTATCAAGTCCACAGGCAATGCTGATGCTTCTTGTCCAGGGACCACACCAAGAACCCCTGCTATGGAGGATTCTGGAAGCATCTGATGCCCTAACCATAAGCAGAACCAGCTGCCTCAACCCTGCCAGGCTGGAGCCCCTCAGGCTATAAGGGGCTCCCCACCCCCATCACGCCCCCCAATATAGTATGGCCTTTGCTAAGGGGCTGTGTGGCCAAATCTCCTTTGGCCTAGGCTTAGCTACCCTGCTAAGCCGCTAAAATCCTTCAAAACCAGCAAAAAGCCAGCCATAAACATTTCTCTGAACTAGGTAGAACATTCTGGCCCAACCTGGGACCCACCTCTCCAGCCGTGTGATCCCTGCTGAGTCAGAAACTCTGCACCCAGCCATCTGTGTTGCGTGCAGTGGGCAGAATTTTGGCCCCAGTGACCTTTGCCCCTCAGTGTTACAGCCACATATATGTTACGTTACATGGCAAGAAGACTTTGTAGATGTAATTCAGGTTACAAATTAGTTAACCTTAAAAAAAAAATAGATTATTCTGGATTATCCTTAATCCCATGAGCCCTTAAGGCAGAAGAGGATGTCAGAGACTTGGGGTTGCCTAAGAAGGATTCAATGCACCGGTGCTGGCTTTGAGGATGGCGGGGGCCACGAGCCACGGAACGTGGGTGACTTTGGAAACTGAGAATGACTCCTGGCCAACAGCTGGCAAAGAAGCCAGGTCCTGAGCCCCACAGCCTCACAGACCTGAATTCTGCTGACGACCCGAACGAGCCTGGGAGCCCCCAGGTAAGGGCGCCGGCTGCCCCGCACCCTTAGTTCAGCCTCGGGAAACCCCAAGCAGAGAAACCCACCAAACCTGCCCAGACTTCTGAGCTACAGAGCTGTGTCGTTTTAGGCCCCTAAGTTTGTGGCAATTCATTAGGGCAGCAATCGAAAACTAGCACAACTTAGGTTTCATCAGATCCACTTCTAGATCTTGTTACTTAATATTAGCACATATATCATTATGTGAGAAATGGTTTTGTAATATGTTGATAGCTGCAATTCAGTATAGTTGGTTTCCTTTTATCTATCTATTGATCTATCTCACTCCTTTAGCAACATTTTTCTAAGAAGGGGCCTACAGGCTCCCTTAGACTCCTGCCGGGGGTGGGGGACTCACGAGAAGGTTGAGACCCCTGCTTTAGGGTGACAGCACCGTCTGAGTAAGACTAACAAGTCTCTGCAGCAGCTAAGGGGCCAATCAGGTGGTTTTGTTTCACATTTTCAGAAACTGGGTTAATCCTTTAGGAATTTATTTTTACATTCAACAAATATACAAACATACAGAGAAAGAGAGAAATATTCTTTCTGCCTTGGAACTGGAGCTTATCAGGCGAGGCAGGGCTCTTTCCTCCGTCTCAGTTTCTAGGGCAGTGTTTTTCAACTTTAGCACCAGGACAAGAAGCACATTTGTCATTGCCAGCCATCCGCATCACACAAATGTGTGTATGTATTCAAACAAATATAGATTTTCAAATGTAAATGTATTTAAAACAAAGGTTTCACAAACAAGTCCTATCTTTTTACTTGTGATGCATTCTGTTATTTCTTATTCTAGTTTACTCTAGTGTAGTCAATCTTTTTTTTTTAATGCCAGGTGATTCCCCTGAATTGATTTTCTAACCCAATAACAAGTTGTAACTTGAGGTTTGATAAACATTGGGCTCTAGGTCTTCTTCCCATTTTTCCAATCACACACATGTGCACACACTCGTGTGTTTGCACACATACATTCATGCACACACATACATACATGTAAAGACGCAAATACATGCACTCACAAATTTCTAGCTATAGGCAAAAACTGACCATCAACACAAGCACTTTCCCTGGTTTGCCATCAAATTCCAAAGGAGACATTTTAAGTTAATGAGAAGAGGAAGCAGCAGCACAGATCTGAGCGAGTATCGGCTAAAAATCCCAAAGTGTCCGTTTTCTCTTATTCTGAGTCTAATATGGGCAAAAAGAATGTGTTTTGTAAACTCACAACGTCTCTAATTTTAAAAAGTAAATCCCTAAACTTTTTTTAGGAGGTTCCAGGGATTGAAGCCAGGACCTCGTACATGTGAAGCAGGCACTCAAACCACTGAGCTACAACCGGTTCCCCAATCTCTAAACTTTTTAAAAATTTATTATTTCTTTTAATGTTGGTTAAGAGTTTAATAGTTTACCATATTTTCATATACATTTTTATGGTAAAGGTTTGTTTTTTGTAAAAGGGAAAAAAAAAAGACAGCATTATATCCTTGGGAAGAGGAACCATGACTCGAAGGGGACACGAGGGAAACTTCTGGGGCCTAGAAGTTAGGAATTAGGTTGCCCGGGACTTTCCCAGCCTTGGCACTGACAGCCCTGTGTCCTGGGAAATCACCAGTCCCGGGCAAAGCGGGACATCTGGTCCCCCCCAGAATGCTGTTTCTTGATCTGGGTGCTGGGCACACAGTTGGTGAAACTGCAGCGGGCTGGGGACCTGTGTGCTTTTCTGCCTGTGGCACTTCAACAAATGTTTTGTGAAACCCAGTTTAACCTTCCGGGAGTTCACACTCGTGGCATCGCTAGCGGCAAGCAGGAGGCAGAGGGGGCGCGGGGGTACCTCGGCCTGCAGCTTGGACCTCTGCGCCTGCAGGTGGGACAGAGCTCCCTGGCTCTCCTCCAGCTCGTTCTTCAGGATGGCCACTTTCCGCTCAGTCAGGAGCTTCTCCTGCACAAACAAGTCCAGACTTAGCACTCACCGGCACTCTCCGACGTCCGAGGAGATCTGAGAGGAAAAGGGCGAAGAGGGCAGGGCCCAGACTGGCCAGTGCAAATGCCTTTTCACTTTGTCTTCTTTCCAAGAAGTAGTGCAAAGCACATGGGCCCAAGCATTAGGAGGTCCAAGGTTTAGACTTGGCTGCACCAAGAACTGGCTAAGAGACTCTGGACTTTGGCTAAGGTACCTGACCTCTCAAAACCTCCCTCTATAAGAAGGAAAACGTGGAATGTGGAATCTTGTTCAGCTCTGTGTCTACACAACACTGTGCATTTAGTCCGTTCTCTGAGCCATGGCCCTGGACCAAGACTTGGCTGCAGCTCAAGGCAGGGTCATCAGAGCCCTAAAGGACAGCAGGGAAGCAGGGAGCCTGGGAGAGGCGGCCACCCAGCGCCATCAATGCTCCTTGGAATGACCTGGAAGGAGAGGAAACTCCTCCCTCAGCCTTTTTCCACGCTCAGCCAAGCCGGCACCCCATTCCCACCCATCCTCCCTACCATCTATCCAAAAATATCTAAGTTGCTTCCCCAACACCTGACCACGCAACAATAGTGCCTTCTGACACTGAGCCTGCTGAAGAAAAGCCACGCAAAATAAAAAAACAAAAATACACCTGAGTGCTTTCCAGGCTCAAGCCCACACTTCCAAGGCAGTGCCCTCCCCTCAAACATCTTCCAAATGCCCAGACCCAGAGAGAACTAGAGCAGGATAAGCGCAGATAAAGGAAGTAAGTACGGCTCCGGGACCTGTGGCCCGTGGCCCGACCACGGGGGCCACATGGGCCTCGGGACTTGAACTGCAGAAGCTCCTCCCCCGTGTGTGCTCACCCTCCGCCCGGCCGAGCCTGTGCTCGCGGAGCCTGTCTCTCTGACCCGCAGCCCCTACCTCCCTGTCTCAAAGCTGTAGGCAAGGGGGTAGCTGGGAGCAGAAGGGGCTTCATGTCCCATGTCACTAATTTATGGGGGAATCTGCAAATATTCCACACTTTGCAAATCCCAGGTCTGCAGCCTTGTTGATAAACACAGTGCAAACGCCTCATACCACCCCCCCGCCAGGCCGCCGCCCTGCTCCCGGGGCCCTGCCTCTCCTCACTGCTTAGCTCAGGGGCCTCTTTATATCCTGCCCCCACGTCTGCCCACGGGGTGCCTTGCACAGGAGGCCCTCGAAGGCTTCTTGAAAAGGAAGCCAAACAGCCCTACAGCTGGTAGCTGGCCTGGCACCCAGCTAGGACAGGGTGTCCCCTACTTATACACAATGCCACCAACCTTGGAAGATGTCACTCTGGGAGCTGGGGAAATGGAACCAAAACAGCACTACTCCGTAATCATGTCTGAGCACACCCCAAAAATGTAGGAACATCTGCTTTCCCTACTAACAAGAATGACAGCCTCAGCGACGCTCCATCCTCCCACCTCGACCACAGGGTGATCCCCCTCTTTCTGAGAGCCCCCGCCTACTTACAGACCCCTCCCCAAATCACCTAGCATAGACGCAAATCCCATAACCGAGATGCCCCACGCTTCTCCCTGGCATGCACTCTAACGCGCTGCAGTAAATAAAAAACCCAACTTTATTGACCAGAGGCGTGTCCCACTGGCCTTCGGCCATGGCCTTGACATTACTGCTTTACTGACACATTAACCCACCGACCTACGCTCCCAGGGAACAATGGTCATTGTAGCCTCATTTGTGCAAAAGGGACTGCCACATTTTCTAGGATAGTAACCAGAATCGATGAAACAAACCTGAAAGCAACCATCTCACTCCTATATAGAATTTTTAGGCTAAGATTAATTTTTAAAATGTGACGTTTTCTCTATCAGTTTTTCTCAAACACTAACGTGCCAACAATCACCTGGGGATCTTTCTAAAATGCAGATTCTGACTCAGTAGGTCTGAGATGGAGCTGGACACTGCATTTTTAACAAGTTCCCAATTGATGCCAATTCAATGATATGAAAATAAGTCCAGACCATCTCTATGTCTTTCCAACTACAAAGAATTTTATTACAAGGAAAGAGATTATATGATTCGAAATGTGTGCCCTGATGCAAAACACCTTTGAATTGCAGGGGAAAAATGAGTTTGAAAAGTAAAAATAAGGTGTCTTTTTGGAAAGGAATCTCTGACAAAGAAAATGAAGGCTTAGGAAAAACTATTTCAGGCTTTCGTAGCAATCTCAGTTACATTAATTAAGAGAGAGCAGGAACCTGGAATAATTGGTGAGAAACTGGGACAAGAATATCCCCGTGAAGGCTAAAAACGCGGAGTAACTTCCCTGCCTCTTCCACGTTACTTGGCCACGTTCAAAGATGCTAAAGCAAAAGTGGGGATTTCTTCAGTTTTGATATAAAAAGCAATTAAGTTTAAACAACAAAAAATATCAAGCAATCAGCTCTCCTAGCCCACCTGTTCTCAGACTGCCTGCATGTTGGAATCACCTGGGGAGCGGAGCTTAACAACTGAGTTTTCAAGGTGGGGCCCCACCTCCCCGGAGATTGGTTTAATTGGCCTGGGGATTCGTGGGGATTCCAAGTGCAGCCAGCATTGAGAGCTACTTTCCTAGGCCATCCTCACAAAACAAAACAGAATCTTACCACTTAACCAGTCCACCAAAGCTCTTCTCAGCCTACTACAATCTCTGGACAAGGGGCACAGTTACATTTTTGTCTTAATTTGCATCCTTTTCAGTTTATTTTAAAGGTAACATGCATCACAAAACCCCACAAATAGCATAAGGGAAAAAATATGTTAATGTCCTGCTGAGCAGCTAGAGAGCTAAGAAGAAATTTGGCGCATTATGTTGGGAAGAATGTTTTACATCCAAATCCCCACCTTTTAAAAATCAGCTTCAATAATCTTTATGCTTTTCAAATAGTTTTCACACCACCAATTCAGATAATCATCAGCAGAGTCCAAACTTGAAAATATATTCGCTAATTGAGGCTCTCTATTCAAAATTTTTTATCAAATTGATAAGGGAAATAAGAAAATGAATAGCCCAGTTAAAAAAAAAAAAAAAGAGCAAAAGATGTGAGCAGATACTTCAACAAAGAAGATATATGGATGGCAAACAAGCAGATGAAAAGTTGCTCGACATCATTATTCATTAGGGAAATGCAATATTTAAAATACACTATACCTATTAAAGTAAAAAGAATAAAACAAAAGGCACAAACCTTCCACTATCAAACGCTGGCAAGGGTGCAAAGCAATAGAAACTCTCATACAGAGCTGGTGGGGATGTACCCATTTTGGAAAACATTTTGGCAGTTTCTTATCAAGTATACAAAAGTATATAAGAAACCCCATCTTCTCAAGAGGAAATACACAGTATGAGTAATAGAACTAAGCTTGAATTTCAAATCTGAAGGGCCCCTGCAGGCCTGCCTGATGCTTTTCCCTGAGTCTCTGGCCACGGGGCCCAAGAGGGTGCAAGAAAATTCTCCAGATGTGATTCCCCTCCAGGACGGGTTTGCTTTCCCTGCAGCCTCAGCTCAGATTCTTACCTCGCTCATCTCACCCGGAATGACGGAAGCTTGAGGAGTGGTCTGGATAATCTGCTGCAAGATGCTGACATAGGTCTGAATTTCCAGAAGATTCTGGGGTGGGAAAAGGGAAAGTGTTCTCATTAAATGTGAGCTGCCTGAGTTTTTCCCTCCAGTAGTAGGTGATCCAGGGATTAACATGTTCGCACGTTCCACCAAAACACACAGGATAGACAACATTCCAGAAGAGGCTGGTGAGTCTGCTGCCCCTTCTGGCCCCGCCCAGCACATGCCCATCACTGTTGTGGGGCACAGTACATCCCCTTTAACCTTCACGATGACAGTGGGGCTGACGAATACGCTGAGGCTTGGCTTGTTTTGCATTTCCCCTCAGTTACCTGGATGCTCTTTGCATCCTAGAGCCCTGGTGTCAGGGGCATGAGATAAAAGCAGACATGGAGAAGGAAAGAGGTCCTGGAGGGTAAAAGGACCTTTCTGACACCTGAGCAGGCTAGTGTTTCAAAGGACAGGCTTTGGCCAGTCGAGTCTGGACTAAGTGGCTCCCTAGCTACACGTGGCCTTGGGCCAGCTATTTAAATGCCCTGACACTCAGGTTCTTCTATAAAATGGGCATCACTACCCCTTTACCAGCCAGTGCACCTGTCCAGAGCACCTGTCCCCAGCTCTGTGAGTGATGGCTGATGATGTAGCACAGCTGTCCCCTCTCCGGAGAACTCCCCTTGGCCAATCAAGTGCCATTGTGCCTAGGAGGCTGCACAGCACCCCCGTGCACCACACACACAGCACCCAGGTCAAGGTGCAAAAGTTGGGACTGACCCTGTGGGGCGATTCATGCTCCGAGCTCCCATGGGATCGGGCTGAGGCTAGACCCCAGCTGAGCCCACATCTTTTCTCTGCTCCTTCCTCTGTCCTGCCCTACTTCCCTCCCTCCCCTTCTCCTGAGAGCACTGCACTATAAATCACCTGCACAAAATCACCACTCAGGCTCTGTTCGCGGGAACCCTGCATACGCCACTATATCTCACAAGGCTGCTGCTAGGCCCTGTGAGATGAAGCGTGGGAGCGTCACAGCGTGAGCTACCATCATCATCATTCTAGACAACCTTAAGGAACGTGTCACCTACTTAGAAATTGCCCCTACGCACTGCCCCTGGACTCCCCGTCAAGTAAAGCAGAGGCGAGAAGGTGGGTGGGAAGAGAGAGTAGGCCCAAGGCCTGATGGAAAGGTGGAGGACCACCAAAGAGCGAGAAATCACCTGACGAGCTCCTGGGACAGACTTTCCTGGTGAAGGTACCACCCGGACAGGAAAAGAAATAGACGTTTGCTGAGCACGTACCAAGCTCCAGGTTGGACCAGGTGCTCCGCCTACCTGATCACATTGTCTTGGTTTGTGCTGACCCTGAGCAAAGGATCTGAGTGCATTAGTTTACTGGGGAGATGACGCCAGGAAACATGAGTGAGGGAGGAGGGGGAGGGGGGTGAGACGGGGGAGAGAAGACAGCCAACGACAGGCATGCTGTCAACAGGTTACCACTGTGGACACCTGGAGCTCCGTCCCAGTGGGGAGCTCAGGGAGCCAGTGCCAAACATATGCCTCAGTGTTTCCCACACAGGGGGAGAGGGAGCTCATCAGTCAGGGGTTAAGAGCATTACTTCTCCAGTACTTCCCAACCAGGCAGAGCTGCCCTCACCTGCTGGGTGAAGGCCCTGGGCAAAGGGACTCAGATCCTGGCAGCTGGAGGTAGGCTGGAGCCCACTGGAGAGAGGCACCTGAGAGGAATGTCAGGTGCCCACAGGTCTGCTATCCTCAATTAACCCACACAACTGTTCTGGGAAGGAGACTCCAGCATTTGCATTTTAAAAATGAAGAAGAAATCAGAGAGGTTAGACCACCTGACCATGGTAACACAGCTCCGGGATCTGAATTTTGACTCTGGTAGCCTGAGATTTTTCCAGTACACCAAGGCCTCCCAAAGTCAGACCTGTGAGAAGTAGGCAGATGTTGGGGGAGGGAGCAGAGTACTACATGAGAAGAGGCTCCTGAATACCTCATGTTCCCTTAACTAACTGGCTCAGAGGCAGAGCTAAAAAACAATACATCTGCATTTTCAGAGCTGAAATGGTTGGCGTATTGTAACTTAATCACATTGGATCTAGGTAGAATCATGCTGTGAATTGTCAAGTACTATATAGATATTAGTTCCCAGCACACACACACACACACACACACACACACACACACACACACACAGAGCTCTCCTAATCCTTGGTATATGCCTGGCTCATTAAGTGCTGTCCAGTGACCAACCCATCATGCCTCTGATTCCAGGGAAAATGCACATACAAGGTAGCACACTGGAGCAGTCTTATTCCTCAGTCACAAGTGCACTGGATTTGTCTGACCAAACTCAGATTGAGCTTTTAAGAGAAGGGCTTCACAAGGGTCGTGGTTACCTTTTTGTACCTGTCCTTTGCCGCACCAATATCTTCCTGCAGAAACTGGGCTTCAATCTGCAGGCGCAGATTATGCAGTAAGGCTTCATCTGCTTCCTGTGATAAGAGAACCACACAGGAGGCCGGGTACACGGGTGTAAAGTCGGAGGATGTCTCAGCATGCTAACTGCCGGGACGTCTTGCTAAAATGCGGGTGCTCATTCAGTAAGTCTGGGAGGGGTCCTGAGCTCTTGCATTCTAGTAAGGCACTGGCTTAGTCTATTGGTCCTGGTCCAGAACAGTAGTTCACAACCAGTGGTGATTTCCATGCCCAGGGGACACTTGTCAATGTCTGGAGACATTTTTCCTTGTCATGACTTGGTTGTCATGAGTAGGTGTTACTGGCATCTAGTAGACAGAGGCCAGGGACATGCTAAAGATCCTACAATGCACAGGACAGCCCCCACAACAGAGAATTATCCGGCCCAAAATGTCAGCAATGTCAAGATTTAGAAACCCTGATCTAGAAAGAGCAGAGAGAAAGTTATTGGTACATTTGCATACCAATAACCTTAAATTTTAAATTACATCTGGGGAAGCAGATGTGGCTCAAACAAGTGAGCTCCCGCCTACCACATGGGAGGCCCCGGGTTCGGTTTCTGGTGCCTCCTAGAGAAGACAACAAGACAGTGAGCTGGCGCGGTGAGCTGATGCAACAAGATGACACAACAAGGAGACACAAAGAGGAAACACAATGAGAGAGACAACAAATCAGGGAGTGGAGATGGCTCAAGTGACTGAGTGCCTCTCTCCCACATGGGAGGTCCCAGGTTCAGTTCCTGGTGCCTCCTAAAGAGAAGATGAGCAGACACAGAGAGCAAACAGCAAATGGACACAGAGAGCAGACAGCAAGCACAAACAACGAGGGGGGGAATAAATAAAAATTTTTTAAAGTTTAAAAATAAATAAATTACATCTGTATTTGTTTTATATCTTATGTATGAATTGAGTTTCTAAGACTGCTTATGAAAATAGATAGTTTCTCTTAATACTGAAATCTTTATTTTAATAGTTTTCTCTCAAGGACTGTTCATGTTCACCTTGAGACTAATTATATATATATTTAGGTGGACCAAGGATTGAACCTGGGACCTCAAACATGAGAAGTAGACACTCAACCCAATATTGAGCTACACCCACTCCACTATTCTATGTATTTTTTTATATGAAAAGACATTTTTGAATGACTGTTGTGGTGAATGGCATCTGTTCCTTTAAAGTTGTCAGTGAAATTTATGACAGCAATTTAAATTTTCTCACAAAACTTTTTGATACTCATTAACTTTTATCTCATTGATCTTGTTTGAATAAACAAAATTGGCATAAAAAATATTTGTGCTCTTAATATGATAGTGTTGTGATATCTGGAATTGATTTAAAATTCTTCGGCATGTTCTGTTTGATATTACAAGTTACTATTACTTGGGTACATCAGGACTGCCCACAGTCCAGAGATGCCTCTACCATCGACACCTGCTGATATTTGAGGCCTTGCTAATTAGTATACTGATTATAAAATTCTGTGGATTTTTTTGCAGAAATGGAAAAGCCAATCATATGGAATGGCAAGGGGTCTCAAACAGCCAAAACCATCTTGACAAAGAAGATTGTTGGAGGGCTTATGCTTCCCACTTTCAAAGCTTACTACAAAGCTACAGTAATCAAAACATAAGACATAAGGACAGACAAATAGACTGATGGAATAGAACTGAAGGTTCAGAAATAAACCAACTGATTTTTGACAAAGGATGTCAAGTCAATCAATGAGTAAAGAATAGTCTCTTCAACAAACGGTGGGGAGAAACTGGATATCCACATGCAAAAGAATAAAACCAGATCCCTACCATATACAAAAATTAACTCAAAATGGATCAATGATCTAAACATAAGTTCTAAAACTCTTAGAAGAAAACATGGAGGAAAATCTTTAGAACCTTTTATTAGGTACTCGCTTCTTAGATATGACGCCAAAAGAACAAACAACAAAAGAAAAAGATAAATTAGACTTCATCACAATTAAAATCTTTTGTGTATCAAAGGACATTTCATTAAAATAAAGTGAAAAGACAACATACAGAATGGGAGAAAATATTTGGAACTCATATATCTGTTCAGAACATATAAAGACTCCTACAATTCAGCAACAAAAAGAGAAACAACCCAATTTAAAAATGGACAAAGAACTCAAATAGACATTTCTTCAAAGAAAATATACAAATGGCCAATAAGCACATGAAAAGATGCTCAACATCAGTAGCCATTAGAAAAATGCAAACCAAAACCACAATGAGACACCACTTCACACCCACTAGAATGACTAGTATTAAAAAACAAACAGGGGAACATGTGGCTCAAGCGATTGGGCTCCTGTCTACCATATAGAAGGTCCAGGGTTCGATTCCCGGGGCCTCCTGATAAAAGGCAAGCTGGCCCACACGGCGAGCTGGCCTGAGCGGAGAGCTGGCCTGAGCAGAGAGCTGGTCCACGTGGAGAGCTGGTACAGCAAGATGATGCAACAAAAAGAGACACAGAGGAGAGACAATAAGAAATGCAGCAGACCAGGGAGCTGAGGTGGCGCAAGAGACTGAGCACCTCTCTCCCACCCGGAAAGGTCCCAGGATTGGTTCCCGGTGCCGCCTAAAGAGAAGACAAGCAGACACAGAAGAACACACAGAGAGCAGACAGTGAGCGCAAAAACAATGAGGAGGGAGAGAAATAAATAAATAAAATAAATCTTAAAAAAAAAAAAAGAAAAGTTTTGGAAAGGAGGTAGAGAAATTGGAACTCTGGTGCATTGTTGGTGAGAGTGTAAAATGGTATTCCCTCTTTGGAAAAATGGTTAAAATGGCAAATTTTATGATTATATATAATCACAATGTAATGTGGATTTTATTAAGGACTTGTTAATAAGTATAATGAAAGTTAGAATTGGGCTCTCAGTTAGTAAAGGCAGCTAAATGGTTAGCTAAAATAGTTGAGATGCTCTCCACCTTTGCAGGAATAGTTAAGTTGGTCAAGGTATGTGGATCGACCGAGATATTTTTGAGAAACGCCCCATTCTTGCACTAATAGGGTTAAGGTTCCAACCAGATCTGTCCTCTTAGGAGGGGCAGTTGCTTCTTAATTAAAGGACAATGGGTGTGAGAAGATTGCCTGATGCTGACTACAGCGATTTCAGAATTCTGACCCTGAATTATCACAGCATCTGCTCTGAGTGAGCTGCTTATCAAAGGATGGTCTTAGCCCCTAAAAGAACAAAGAGCCAGGATTTCACGGAGCCTGCAGAACAGGCTGTGTGAGCTCTGGGGACCTGCACCAGAATCAGCATTTATTTAATACACGGGGGAAGCGGGTGTGGCTCAGTGGATAGAGCCCCCGTTTACCATATGGGAGGCCCAGGTTCGCGTCCGGAGGCCGCCTTGTGAGGGCACGCCGGCCTGAGCGGTGCGGTGGGCTGATGCAGCAACCTCACGGCAGGAAGCGGGTGTGGCGCAATGGATAGAGCACCCGTTTACCATATGAGAGGCCCCGGGTTCGCTTCCCGGCGCCTCCTTGTGAGGGCAGGCCGGCTCGCGCGGCGCCGTGACCTCACAGCAAGGGGGAGATAAGCAGACACAGAGAAGACACGCAGCGAATGGACACAGCAGCACAAGCAGCAAGGGGGGGATAAATAAATAAAAAATAAATAAATCTTAAAAAAAAAAAAAAAAAAAA
>JAQZBX010034017.1:0-25163 GCA_029593785.1 Cabassous unicinctus
TGCCCCTGATTGAAACTTGGATGGAAAGGGTCATAACTAAAGCTTCCCTACAGAGCTCCTAGGACAATACAGAGCTTAAAGTAACATCCTGATATATATTCTGACTCTTTGGTTAACTGAGGGGAAGGAGGAACTCAATTATCTATTTCTTCTTTCATATCCACTGTCATATTTCTCTTTCATACTATCTCTTCTTTTTTGTACCCTATCCCTCTTTTGCAGGATGTTATCTTCCAAAAGTCCAGACACCATGGCAAGTGCAATCTAGTATAGAGTGGGATAAATAGCAAGAACCCTGCCCTGGACAGACATGATACTGAGTGGACCCATGGTCAGAGAACAGAGAGGAAAGGAAGCAATAAACATAAATCCAGTCAGAGCTATTATGGTCATAAAGTATGTTGTAACCACACTCCAAATCAAGGTGAGTCCCAAACTAACAGAAACTGTCATTAGCGCCATAAGCTTTACTTCCTAATTCCAGACATTAAAACACAATCCTTCTCTTTCTGTCCTCTGGCCTGGTAAGAAATAGGAAAATCAACTTAAATCATCTGAGGTTAAAATTGCCATTTTTCATGATTACAGGTTTCATCTTATGAAGTTGTCAGTTGTTCAGACCGAGAGAGTGTCAGACAAACTGTTCTTTGAGCACCAACCTGTGAAGCACATGTGGGGCCCATGAAGTATGGATGAAGTCACAATTGATGAATTATGCCATCTAAGAGCTGCATCTAGGTGGCTATTATGGGCAAATTGAGCTGTCTGGGAGGACTGCAAACAAGAAAGGATTTCAGGAGTTCTGGTCCCCACCTCAGAAAATGGCATGTGTTCTTTCGGTGAGTTCAAGCCAAAAAACCTTGCAGAACTTTTGATTCTCCTGTTACACCCAACATCTAATCCATCTGCACATCTTGCTGGTTTCAGGGCAAATTCCTTCAAAATATATCTAGTATCTCCACTTACCACAACTCTGGGTCCTCCAACTTAGTCTAAGCTACTGCCAGCCGCATTAGAACTACAGCAACAGCCTCCTAACTGGTCTCCCTTCTTCCACCCTTGTGGTCATCCCCTCAGACTATTCTGCACACAGTAGCCAAAGTGATCTTAGTAAAACCCAGGTCATGTCACCTGCATCATTTAAGACAAAAGTAGCTACTATAACAAAGAAATACCTAAATTTTTAGTAACATAAATTTTTATGTCTCCCTCACCTCATACTTCTGTGTAGTGATTTCTCATCAGTGAAAAGTGGGGGTGGGGGGAGGGGCAAAGCTCAGTAACTTCAATACATGAAGTCAGCATACAGCTGGTAGAGGGGGAAGAGAGAGTGAAGCAGGCACATTGGCTCCTTCAATACCTCTGGCCCAAAGTGGTACACAAATCACTTCTGCTCACATTCCAATGGCTAGAATTTATCCACAGCCTTTCTAGATGCAAGGGGAAGCCCTGGCTGGACAGCTGCTTGCCTGCAACAACTCCACAATTCTACACTCCTTGGTGGACAATTGCCTTCTGTTAAATTGTAAGGCAGACCTTACCCCTTATTTGCTTACAACTGTCCAAGAGCTTCTCATCTAATTAAAAAAAAGTCCAAAGCCTCAATATGCTTATAATCTGGCCCCTTCTACCTCTCTGGTCTCACTATACTCTAGCTACACTGGGCTCTTTCTGATCCTTGAACATCGAGGCTTATTCCCACCTCCACTAGATCTTCAAGTAACTGATTCTTTTTCATCATTCAAAAAAATATGGGGTGGGACCTAGGAATCTGCACTTTAAATAGGCACTCCAGATGACCCTAAGCAAATCATCCATGTTGAGAAGCACTGAAACAATGATTAATATCATAGACTTTGGGATCAGAGACACCTGAGTTCAAATACCATTGAGATACCAACTCTAAACTTTGGGCAGTTTATTTGCCCTCTCTAAGGCTTGATTCCCTCATTCATGAAAAAGGGATAACCACAACTACTACATGTGGCTGCTAGGTAAATGAGGTCAAATTAAGTGCTTATCATTCAGTCTGGCACATGGTAAGTGGCACAAAGGAATGATTATAGATGTATCCTGCAACTTTAGAAAAAGTAGGGATGAAACTGTACAAAACAGAATTCGAGCAAATTAACCTTAAATGAGGAAATGATGTAACTCCTGGCAAACAGGCGGATGTGCTTCATGAGTCTATATAGAATATCTCCAAGAATTAAGGAGTGGGGTGGTATGTTGGATGAGTGGTTTGAGATACCAATGCTTGCAGTTACTATGAGCCATGATTAAAGGAAGGTTAGCTCCAGAAGAGGAACCCTGACCATGAATACTCCAGATGGAAGAGGATTCAGTTGTATGGACTGAACAGAGATGTGGGTTAGAGGGAAAAGAAAGCAAAAAGTTACTGCAAAATGAGGTCTACAAGATAACAATAGACTGAATGGGATAGATTGAAAGGAAATATGTGTTTTCTTAGTATAGGATGGACCTGACCCAATGGGAGGGCAGGAAAGATGACTAAGGAATTCCAATAGACATGGAAAAATAGTAAAATAGAATCTCCAAAGCAAATGATACCACAGAAGCCAGAATTTAGATAGCCAACTGTATTATTCTGCCAAAGGGGTGCTGATGCAAAGTACCAGAAATCTGTTGGCTTTTATAAAGGGTATTTATTTGGGTAAAAGCTTACAGTTAAAAGGCCCTAAAGAGTCCAACTCAAGACTGCTTTCTCACCAAAGTCAGTTGCCATGTGTGGAAGCAAGATGGTCGCTCATCTCTGCCTTATCTCTCAGGACTTCCTGTATCAGTCTCTGGTATAGGGCTCATTTCTTTCCTGGCCTTCTCAGCTGCTCAACTGCTCTGTTCTCTTCAGCTGCAAACTATCAGGTGAATGGTTCATCTCTCCCTGGGGCCCCAGGATCAAACATGGCAGAGTTCTCTCTCTTCTTGTGTGTCTTCTTGAGTGAGTGCCCATTTATATCAGCCCACAAAGGGGGTGGAGACTCAACCTGATTCACACCTTATGGATGTGGTTGAATCAAAGCCCTAATCTTAACAGGTAATTTAATCAAGGACCCCTTGACTGAATCCAATATAATCAAAGGGTATCACACCCAGAGTGGATCAGTTTACAAACATAGTCTTTCTCTTTTTGGGATTCATAAATAATCCGAAATTGCCACACCAACCTTTTTGAGGTAGCCATGGTAGTCATAGCTAAAGGAAAAATGGATGGACTGGTGAAACAGCAAGTCAAAAGTTGCAATAACAATATTAAAAATTGTACTTTGTATTTTTTGTGAATTTGTCAATATCCAATTTGAGGGTGGCAGCTTCTAGAGATATGTTTTAGTTTCCTGAGGAGCCAAAGGAAATACCATGCAATAGCTCAGCTTAAATAAAGGGAATTTATTTACTCATGGTTTTAGGATAAGGGAAAAATCCAAATAAAGGCATCAAGGCATCATCAAGGCAATGCTTTCTCCCCAAAGACTGTGGAATTCGAGGGCTGGCTGCTGGTGATCCTTGGTCCTTAGCTTGTCATATGGTAAGGCAAATGGTTGCATCTCCTGGTCTGTCTCTTCTCTTCTGGGTTATGCTGTTGTTCAGCTTCCAACTGTTCCCTCTGGCTTTCTCGCTTTGTCTGAATTTCATTCTCTTACAAGGGACTCCAGTAATAGGATGAAGACCCACCCTGACTGAGGTGGACCACAGCTTACCTGAAGTAAACGCATCAGAAAGGTCCTACTTACAATAGGTTCACACTCACAGGAATGGATTAAGTTTAAGAACATGCTTTTCTGGGGTATATCACTCCAAACCACCACAGGATGGGAGGGAGATTAGGGGAAGGGAATAAAATTGATTAAAGGGAATCAAAGCCATAGATGTAGTTAAGAGGTTATAGTGGGTTGAATCATATACTCTATCAAAAGACATGTTCTTAATTTTAATCTGCATTCCCATTTGCAAATAGGACCTTTTGAAGATGTTATTATTAGTTAAGGTGTGGCCAAATTGAATCAAGGTGGGTCTTAATTTGTATTACTGGAAACCTTGTAAAAAGAGGAAATTGATGCAGTCAATCAGTAGTCACCAGAAACCCAAAGAAGCCAGAAGACATAGAAGCCAGAAGTCAGAGAAAACTACAGAAGAAGACCATATGATGGAGCCAAAGATGCAAGCCAAGGAACCCCAAGGATTGTGGCAAGCCAGCACCAGTAAGCTACAAACTATGGGGGAAATACATGGCCTGTCAAGATCTTGATGTTGCACTTCTATCCTTCAAAACCATGTAACAATAGATGCTTGTTGTTTAAGCCAACCTACTGTGAGCTATTTGTCATAGGAGCTCTGACAAACCAAGACAGACGTAGATACACCTAATATAAAGTGTGTGTTCCAGAAACGTAAATGTGACGTAGAGAAATGAAGCAACAGCTAAAATGTGACAAAGGGTAAAGTTTGCTTCCTTGATGTCCATTTGCTGATAGATAGGAGCCATTCTTTTATCCATAGACAACACATACACATGTGCTCTTTCTTGCTCATGCATAAACTTTCCATTTGCTTCCAGACCAAAGTCACTTTTACTCTTTCGCACCAAAGCCACCCATGCCACCTACACTTTAAACTGACTGCTGAGCTAGTTTGAATGTAATTAGAATTCCATGGAGGTAGTGGTGAATCCAGGTCTTATGGTAGATAATGCTTATATTATTTGGTTGTTCCTTTTTAAGAAAAGGAATATAAGATTATGAATACATAATTATGGACAAAAATGAAAGTTTATTAAGGATAAGAAAATAAACCAAAGTAAATTACCAGAGACTTGGCAGTCCAGATTCCTCTCTTCTGACATCTGACCATGCCCCCTCAAGTCCTGGGGGACTTTGCCATCCTTTGTTGGTTTCCCTATACACTGCCTCACCTTTGTAAACAGTCCCTTTATTAAAGTCTCCTTAAATATCCAGTTTCAATTTTCATTTATTTTCTGCTGGGACCCTGATTACTTTCACATTATAATTAATAAAGAGAAATGGACTTCAGGAAATTTTTCTTGGGGCCCAGAATTAATAACAAGTGAGAAGTAGAAAGCAGTCGTTGAAGCCAAACATGCCAGCCAATGGATTGTGACAAAAGGATGGTCATAACAAGTACGTCTGGCTTCCTTTCCCACTCCTGGCAGGTGGGGTGCCTGGAAGGTAGCTCCCAGATAAAAGGTCAGAGTGCAGAATCATGGCTATGAGGACATGCATGCACTGTCCACAAATCAGAGACTCCTCCAGCCAGAAAGGACCTTATAATATAAAAGAAACCTACTAGTCAGACAGTTTATTGAATATTGTCTGTTTGCCTACTTCTATAGATAGGAAGAACATTACTTCACAACAGCCCATCTTGTTACAGAGGCATGCCTAATTGTTAAAATATTACATGGAGAAACATCTGCCTCTCTCTAACTTTCCATGGTTCTATTTCTTTCTTTTGAAAAATATAATCTTTCTTTCTTATGGCAGACCTACAGATATCTAAGGAGAGGGGCCATGTCTCTAACTCTCTGTGTAGGCACCACTGACACACATTTTACCACCCCAGTGTCCTGAGTGACCTCTGGTTCATCAATGCCCCAATGAAAATATGCTGTCCAAAACTGGGCATAATATTCCATGTGAACTCTTTCTTGAAAAAACCATACGACATTTAACCAGGTTTGCCTCACCACTCCTCCCCCCACCTCTCAAAAAATATTCCTCTTAGTTCTGGGACACATTTAAAATTAATTCTTTCTCTTCACACCCATAGCTGCTACCTCCTTTAACTATACTAAAATAATCTTCTCCTCTCACATTTCCTATTTCAAATGCTCCTTTTGTAGCTACCCGTGGATTTTTCCATAAGATTCAAGTTTCTTGATTTTACCATTATCAACTGACCCCAATCATTATTTTCACTGCTTCCTGAGTTTCTTGTTCTCCTTTCTCTCTCACAGCTTGGTTCCTTGTCACCTCTACTGAATATACTACTGATTTCAAAGTGAACTTTATGTTTGAAATAGTCATCCCATTTTCATCCTTTCCCCTTTTAGGAGTAACTTTTTATATAACCATCTTGTGTTTGAAACCTAGAGAGAGGAAACAAATAAAAAAAAGTAATACAAATCATCTTCCTACCTTCAAAGTATATGAACATCCCCATTTTAGTGCCTTGATCACATTCTCTGAAATACTGGTATCAGGGAAATGCTGTTAAAATAAAAATCATACCTTCCAATGGTTCATGAAAATGAGCAGCTGTTTATAATTATGCAAAATATATGGAACTTGACATAACATGAAAATAACACTTGAAATAATTTTGGTTGACAATCATTTCACTGAAAGATGCATCATATCAACCACTCAAATTATATATAAACTCTTTTCAGAATATTTGTCATGCAGAATTCACCTATACTTAGCTTTACTTCTCATTGTGAAGAAAGCCCACAGTTCAGGTCCCTGAGCTTTGAAGAAAACTTACCCCCAAGCCATTGTTTTGAAGGATCGGATTGTGCTATATACTTAGTGCTGAGAATTTTTTATATATGCCTGTGCATGCCTCTGTACACAAGCCAAGTTTTTTAAAAAGACTTCTAAATGGAGATACAAGGATTGATATACAACATCACAATGTTTGTCTACCAGAATTCCTTTGGGTATATTTGTACAACATTTTTTATTGAAGGAGCTCAAAGTCCTTCATAGATATTATCTTTATAATCCTCATATCAGTCTCTTTAAGCAAGTAGAAACCAGAAAGGAATATATTGTCTCCTTTTTGAAGAGCAATCCTTTAAGTAGGGGCAGCAGGGCCTTACCCCTGGAGGCATTGTCCTTGACAGGTTGATGACTCACCTTAGATCAAGGTCACACATTAAGGTACTAAGGTTCTAAGAATAGAATCCTAGTTTAATTAGTAACCCATGAGATCTAGCTGACTTCCATATGCATTGTTAGCCCTAAAACATTGCAGAGTAGGAAACCAATTAAGGCTCTGTCTGTATAAACTCACTGAGTTTTCTATTGACACAATTCTGGAGGAAGAATCAAAACATAGAATGGTATATGAATATAAATAACATAGTAATGACCCCTCAGGCCCCATCCTTTCTTGATCTTATAATAGAGGACTAGCTTCACCAGAAAACCCTGATGGATTTTCTCCCTTGTCCCAATCTACATTTCAGTTCTTGCCCCAGGCTCTGGCTCCATTTCTGTTGTTCCTAATAGGCTAGTTAGTCTGCTCTTGCCTCTCTCCTAGAATTAATGAGAAGGCATTAAATTTGCATATTAATAAACCTCTTATGTCCCACAAATTAGTGGGGTTTGGAAACAATCATGTTAGGCTATAACCTTATTGAGAAGCAGCCTTCCCCACCTACCCAATTACCCCTGTAGGGAGGTTAAGCCATCTCTCTGGCAATTTCTGCCATAGTTTTCTGTGCCCTAAGATCACAGGTACCCGAGAAGGAATACTCTTCTATGTGTCATCTAACTGATGCTTCTTTCATTTCCACTTTTACCCATTTTTAGCACATTGGGTCTAGGTCTTCTTCCTCTTCCTGCCTGCCCCGTTTCCACACAGATCCCTTCTTGTGTGTCTCTTATACTCTTTCACCTCTGGACTTCTAAATAGTTCCATCTTTCCATATCACAAAATTTGGAATTAGTCTCTCATGGTACTGTTCTGGAGGTAACAGAGCAACCAGTACACACAACCTGTATGTTAGTTCCAGTCTACTGGGTGGCAGTCTTGATGGAGGCTTAAATTCTGAAGAAGACCACAGTCAGTGAAGAGCCAGTTTGCAGAGACTGTGAAAGATATATATTTTTAGTTAGTTTGCTTTTGTTAGATTCTAGCACTCAAGGAAATTTCTTTCATATCCACAAGCTGGAAATAAACTGAAGAAACAGACAGCACAAGAACTAAATACTAGAGTTAATATATTAAAATATAAAATGTAAAGTGTGCAAAAAGAAACTACAAGACAAACATAAATAGTAAATGATTGTCCATCCAAAAGACCAAGGTAAAAATTCAGAAAACATCAACAAAGAAGACCAAACTTTGGCCAAACCAAAGATTTTTTAAAAATCATCTCATTATGCTAAAAGAGATTGAGGAAAACATGGAGAAAGAATAAAGGATATCAGGAAAATGATGAATGAACATTATGAGAATCTCAATAAAGAGAGAAATTTTAAAGAGGAATAAAACAGAAACACTAGAGTTGAAGAACACAATAACTGAAATGAAAACTTCCCTAGAGGGTTTCAACAGCAGGTTAGAGATGGCAGAAGAAAGAATCAGTGAACTTGAAGACAAGACAATTGAAATGATTCAGGCTGAGGAAAGAAAGAAAAAAAGAATGGAAAAAGTAAACAGAGATTAAGAGACTTATGGAACACAATCAAGCATAACAATATATGCATTATGGGAATCACAAAAGGAGGAGAAACAGAGGAAGGGATAGAAGGATAGTCAAAGAAATAATGACAGAAAACTTACCCAGTTTAACAAAAGACATGAATATACACATTCCAGAATCTCAATTAACCCGAGAGAGGATAAACTCAAAGACAACCATACCCAGTCACATAGAAGTCAAACCATTGAATGTCAAGGATAAGCTGAGAGTTTTGAAAGCGGTAAGAGAAAGCAATGTGTTATGGCAAGGGAGCCCCAATAAGATTCTCATCAGAATCCATGGAGACAAGAAGGCAGTGGGATGAAATATTTAAAGCGCTGAAATAAAACTATTGCCAACCAAGAATTTTATATTTAACAAGACTGTCTTCCAAAAATGAGGGAGAGATTAAGATATTCCTAGATAAAAAAAAAATCTGAGGGAGTTCACCACTAGATCTGCCCTACCAGCAATACTAAAGGGAATGTTTTAGTTTGCTAGAGGCTGACAATGCAATATAACAGAAATGAGCTGGCTTTTATAATGGGAATTTATTAGGGTAAAATCATACCCTAAGCTGTGAAAATGCCCAAATCTAGGAATGCTTTCTCACCAAAGTTCAGCTGCTGGTGAGAACTTTGGTTCTCTGCCTTCTCCTCCAGGCCCACTTTCTCTCCAAGCTCAGCTGTAGGTGATCAAGCACATGGCTCATCTCTCCCCTATCCTCCAGGATTCATTGCTTCAGCTTTGGGATGCTCTATTGATTCTAGCCTCCACTCTCCCTCTCTGCCTCTTGGGGTTCCTCTCCCTTTCTGCAGCTGCAGGCGATCCTGGAGTTCTCTCTCATGTGGCAGGGTAAAATGGCAGCTGTTTTTGGGAGTCTCTGCTTTCAGTCCTCAGTTTATATATAAGACTCCAGTAAAAGGATTAGGACCCACCTTGGGTTCTGCAATCTAATCAAAGGCCTTTAACTGAAGCAATTGAATCAAACGTGATTTAACCAAAAGGTCCCTTAACTGAATCTAACCAAAAGGTCCCACATACAATAGGCTTACATTCATAGGAATGGGTTAACTTAAGAACATAATTTTCTGGGTTACACAAAAGACTAGGACAGGGAGGTCTTCAGAATGAAATGAAAGTATGCATCAAAGCAGCATAAAGAAAATAAAGATCTCCGGTAAAGGTAACTATATGGGTAATTATAAATGCCAATGCTATAGTACCGTATTTGTTGGTATGTAACTCCAATGTTAATTCTTACAGGTTCTAAAATGCAAATGCATGAAAAATAATGATAAATCTCTCATTTGGGACATACAATATATAAAGATATAAGTTGTAACAAGTATAACAAAAAGTTGCAGGAACAGAGAAGCAGAGGAACAATGTTTGTGTATGCTACTGAAGTTAAGCTGGTATATGTGATTGCTATATATTTAGGATGTGAAATTTAAGCCACATGGAAACCATAAAGAAAATTTCTTTTAAATATCTGAAAAAATATATACAGAAGGATATGAGAAGGGACTCAAAATAGTACACTACAAAAAATTAAATAAATATGAAAGTAGGTGTCAATGCAAGAATTGAGGGACATAAAAGGTATGAGACTTATAAAGACTAAATATCAAAATGGCAGAAGAAAGTCCTGCATTATCAGCAATTACTGTAAATGTATATGGATTAAACTCTCCAGTCAAAAAGCAGAATGGATTAAAAAAAGCATGAGCCAACTTTATGTTATTTACAAGAGAATCACCTTAAATCCAAAGACACAAGTAGGTTGAAAGTGAAAGGATGGAAAACATAAATGCAAATAGTAACCAGAAGAGAGATGAGGTTTCTATACGAATTTCAAATAAAATACTTTAAATCAAAAACTGTTACAAGATACAAAGAAGGTCACTATATACTGATAAAGCGGTCAATTCAAAAGGAAGAAATAGTAAGTGTGTGTGTGTGTGTGTGTGTGTGTGTGTGTGTATACCCTAACAGCAGAACCAAAATATATGAAGCATATATTGACAGAGTTGAAGGAAAAATACACAATTCTACATTAAGAGTAGGAGACTTCAATATACCACTTTCAATAGTGGATAGACTATCTAGATAGAAGATCAGTAAGGAAATAGAATACATGAATGATACTATGAACCAGACAGACATATATAGAACATGTCATTCTTTCCTAGTGCACATGGGTCCTTTGCCAGGATAGTCTAAATGCGAGGTCACAAAACAAGTCTTAATGAATTTAAAATACTGAAATCATACAATATAACTTCTCCAACCAAAATGGAATGAAGCTAGAAATCAATAACAGAGAGAAATGGAGAATTCACAAATATGTGGAAATACACATGCTTAAACAAACAATGGGTCAAATCACAAGGGAAATTAGTACATATCTTGAAGTGAATAAGAATGAAAACACAATATACAAAAACTTATGGGATGCAACAAAGATAGTGCTAAGAGGGAAATTTATAGCTCTAAATGCTTACATTAAAATAGAAGAAACATCTCAAAACAGAAACCAAACCTTACAACTAAAGAAAATAGAAAAAGAACAGCAAACTAAACCCAAAGCTAGCAGAAGGAAATATGTAAAGATTAAAGCAGAGATAAATGAAATTGAGATTTTAAAAAATAATAATAGAGACAATCAATGAAACAAAAACTTTGTTCTTTGAAAAGATCAATAAAATTGACAAACCTTTAGCTAGAATGACAAAGAAAAAAGAGAGGATGCAAATAACTATAAGCAGAAATGAAAGATGGGATACTACTACTGACCCAACAGAAACAAAAATGATTATGAGGATATTGTGAACAAATATATGCAAACAATTTAAATAACCTAGATGAAATGGACAAATTCCTAGAAGCACACAAACTACCTACACTGTCTCAAGAAGAAACAGAATATATAAAAAATTAAAAGTGAAGAGATTGAATTAATAATTTTTTTAAAAAAACCTCCTAACAAAGAAAAGCCCAGGACCAGATGGCTTCACTGGTGAATTCTACCAAACATTCCAATAAGAATTAACACCAATCCTGCTCATAGTCTTTAAAAAAAAAATAAATAAATAAGATGGAATACTTACAACTCATTCTACATTGCCAATATCACCCTAATACTAAAACCAGATAAAGACATCACAAGAAAATAAAAGTATATCATTTATGAATATGGATGCAAAACTCCTCAACAAAATACAAGCAAACTAAATCCAATATGACATTAAAAAATTGTAACCTATGATCTAGTGGAATTTATCCCAGCTATGCAAGGGTGGTTCAACAGAAGAAAATCAATTAATGCAATATATCACATTAACAGAATGAAGGAAAAACACATGATGATCTCAATTAATGCAGAAAAGGCATTTGACAAAATTCAGCACCCATTCTTGATAAAAACACTAAAAAAATTAGGAATAGAAGGAAACTTACTTAACATGATAAAGGCTGTATAGATATATGCCACAACTATCATAATATTCGAGACTGAAAGCCTGAAACCTTTCTCTCTAAAATCAGGAACAAGACAAGGATGCCCACTGTCACCACCGTTATTCAACATTTTATATAAGTTCTATGTAGAGCAATTAGGCAAGAAAAAGAAATAAAAGTCATCCGAATTGGAAAGAAAGAAGTAAAACTTTCCCTATTTGCAGATGACATGATTCTACACAGAGAGAATCCTGAAAAATCCACAACAAAGCTACCAAAGCTAATAAATGAACTCAGCAAAGTGGTGGGGTTTGAGATAAATACACAAAAACCATCAGTGTTTCTATAGACTAGTAATGAACAATCTGAAGAGGAAATCAAGAAAGAAATTCCATATACAATAGCAATTAAAAGAATCAAATATCTAGAAACAAATTTAACCAAGGACGTAAAGGTCTTGTACATGTAAAAGCACAAAACATTGCTGAAAGAAATCAAAGAAGAACTAATTAAGTAGGGCAGTCTGTGTGCAAAGATTGTTAAGATATCAATTCTACCCAAAGCAATATATATATTCAACACAATTCTAATCAAATTTCCAACAGACTTCTTCACAGGAATGGAATACCCAACCATCAGACTATGATGGATGGGTAAGGATCCTGGAATAGCCAAATTGTCTTGAAAAAGAATAAAGTTGGAGGACTCACACCTCCCTATTTAAAAATTTATTATGAACCTAGAGTAATCAAAGCAGCATGGTACTGGAACAAGGACAGACATATAGACCAATGGAATCAAATAGAGAGTTTGGAAATAAATCCTCACACCTTTGGCCAATTGATCTTTACAACGGTGCCAAGTCCACTCAGTGACAAAAAAAGTCTCTTTAACAAATGGTGCTGGGAGAACTGGATAGCCATGTGCAAAAGAATGGAGGTAGACCCCTACCTTGCACCATACACTAAAATTAACTTACAATGCATCAAATACTTAAATATAAGAACTAAAACTGTAAACCTCATGGAAAAAAAAACCATAAGGAAACATTTACAGGATCTTGTGTTAGGTCAAGTCTTGGCTAGGATGCAGTCTTGGAACTCTGATACATAGCTGTAGGAATGCAAAATGGTACAGTGACTTTGGAAAACAGTTTCATAAGTTTCATGAAAGATTTAACTTGTGCTTATTATTTGAGCCAGCAATCTAATTCTTAGATATCTACCCAAGAGAAAATATATGGTCATTCAAAGACATGTACTTGTATATTCATAGCAATTTTATACATAATAGCAAAAAACTGAAAACAACCCAACAATTGGTAAATGGATAAATAAATTGTGGGGTGTCCATACAAAGGAATACTACTCATCAATGAAAAGGAATGAATCAGGCAACAACATGGACAAATCCCAAAAGTTTTATGTTAAGTGAAAGAAGCCAAACACAAAAGAGTACATACCATTTTTATGAAATTCTAGAAAAGGCAAAACTATAGTGACAGAAATTGCATCAGTGGTTTCCAAGGGTTAGTAGCAGGTAGAACATATGACTGACTGTAACTTATGTTCTATATCATGATTGTGGTGGTAGTTTTTTGACACATTTTAAACAAAACTCATTGAATTTTATGCTTAAATTGGTGAATTTATTGCAGGTAAATTATATTTCAACAAAGATGATTTTTTTTGAGGTACCGGGAGCCAGGTATTGAATCTGGGACCTCATATGTGGGAAGCTGATGTGGCTCAATTGTTGAGCCACACCAGCTTCCCTGACTTGGTTTTATTGTTTGTTTATTAGTTTTATTGTTTGTTTTATTGCTTGTTTTGCTTGTTGTTTGTTTTTGGTTTTTCAGGAGGCACTGGGAACCGAACCTGGGACCTCCCATGTGGGAGGCAGGCACTCAATTGCTTGAGCCACATCTGCTTCCCAAAGATGATTTTTAAAAACATCAATGCATCAAATAAATAAGATGGATGGATTGAGGGAAAGATAGATTGATAAGTATGAGATTAAACAAATATAGCAAAATGTTAATTGTAGAATCCAGGTGTTGGGTAGATGGGTGTTCACTGCATAATATTTTCAAGTTTTGTCATGTCTGAATATGTTTACAGTAAAAAGTTGAGAAAAATAAAAGAAATGCTTCTTTAGATATCTGGCTTCTGCATGGTCCTGGCTTCTAAAAGCTCTGTGTCCCTTACCCTCTTATTAGCTGCTTGGTTATCTGAGCTTCTGCTTGCTCTGAGTCTCACTGCTGTCTGGATCTCCTAGTTCTGATAGTCACCTGATTCTCTTAATAGGCCAACTTTTTTAATCCTACAAGATGCACCTGAACTAGTCAAGGCTTCTTGTTGCACAAGGTTACTGAACAGGCAGAGCCAGCCTAAGGTATAATGTGAATTGAGTTCTGTCTTCAAGTGCCTTTATACCTTTATATACTTTCTCCCTCAGTTCCCCACTCAAAACACAAACCTCTGTAGACTCTCTCCCTCTTTTCCTAGACATCCATTACCCTTGTGCCCTCTATGGTGCCCCACCCACACTTATTTGTCTTGAGCAGTGTCTCAAGAACCCTCCCACCAAAACTCTATTTTCCAAAATGCCAGTATCTCAGTGAGTTGTTAGGGAAGAGCTAAGATCTGCTAAGCTAAAGTCAAACCAAAGCATAATGACTGACACCATTGCAATGTATCATAATTCTTATGGGGATTGGCCCAGATGCTTGTTAATTCATAGAACTGAATCTGTAAGGATGAAATCTCAGTGAGTATAATAGGTGGGCAAGGAAAATAATCTTAGGTTGAGGAAGCATCTCATAGTCTCTCAAATCACACCAGTTGGATGGCCATCTGTTTTTACTCAGAAGTGTCCATGCTGGCAAACAACTTCTTTCCCTGAAAAAGGTGCGGGTCATTGCACAGGTCAACAGATAAATGCCTGATTGCCTCCAGGAGGCACTCAGTGTCTAAAGATATTCTAATCTATAGTAAACCATCCAAAAAATTCATATTGGCACTAGCCAAACTCTGACTTCCTTTGCTTATGTGCTAGCACTAGAAACACAGAGACCAGAATGACATGTATAAATATGCTATTCTGGTTTTACTTGCCAAAAGAGGGAAAGTCAAAGGACAGGTCTTGTCTCAGCTAGCAAAGGTCTTCTGCATGGAAGATTGGGAAGGAATGATATAATTCACATTTTTCACATATAGCCAAGGGAAGGTAAGTAGAAAGAAGCAACGAAAATACAAAAATATAGAAATGACAGTTTTCTGTGGCTAAAAAAGAATTAGAAGAGAGGACTGATACCTAATTTCAGAGAAATTGTTTACCATTTGGAATTTTAAAAAATGAAAACAGTAGCCATATTGGATTTTATGGTTGCCCAAGACAGATCTGCAAACACAACGTATTATAATCTTGTGTATAGAACAAAGGGAGACACATTTTCTGAGAACATGGCCTTTTTTATTTGTATTTACTTGAAGATAATCTAATTATATTTCTGTTTCCATCATTGATCCTCATCGTTTGAACATTTTTCAAATGTTCCCTGCTTGCCTATTTTCTGGAAGAGTTTTTGAGGGACTGAAATGAATTCCTCTTTAAATGTTTGTTAGAATTTACCAGTGAAGCCATCTGGTCCTAGGCTTTTTTTTTTTATGTGAAGTTTTTGGTAACTAATTTAATCTCTTTACCTAGTATAGGTCCATTCAGATTTTGATTTCTTCTTAAATAGGTTTCAGTAGATTGTGTCTTTCTAGAAATTCGTTTCATCTAAGCTATCTAATTTGTTGGTATACACTTGTTCATAGTATTCTCATATCCTTTTTTTTTTCTTTTCTTTTTCTAATAGTACTTTATTGAGGTATAATTTACATGCAGTAAAAACGCACAAATCTTGTGTAGAGCTCAATAAATTTTGACAAATGTGTACACTTTTTAAACCATTAACTTCATCAAGATTGCACTGACATACAGGATTGGGTTGTTAAATTAGACTTACATAAATCAAAGATCTTACCCAGTGTCAAGCATTACCAGTAATTTCTAGGATACATGCAATCAAGGGTGGACCCTAGGTTCTGTCTTCCCACATTGGACATGCACCTCTAGGCCAAAAAATTGATGAAGTGTCCATGAGGTTTTCAGGATTCCACACACACTATTTTTGAAGCATCTCCATTTTTGCAGTCTACAGAGTTGTGTAGCTCTTGCGATGTTCTCCAGAGTACTCTGTCATAAATCCATAAATCCTGGGGTCTATGCACTGTAAGTAATCCTTTAGTCAGGGATATCCTGCTAAGGGCATTTCAGGTATAAGGTCCCTTACTTTTAGCAAATAATCTGTTACACCTACACATCTAGTTCACAAAGAGATTAAATTATTCACTTGTCTTTTACTCTTTTTCTTGGGGAGATATTCCCCTTCCCCATTCTGCTAAGTGAGTAAATGGATTACAGGCCATCCTGCTTTGTATCTCAAAGATACAGAACATTTCCTTGAGCCCTAGAAAGTTCCTTGGTATTCCTTTCCACCCAGTCCTACTTATCCTCCCCTCCCCCTGGGCAAATACTATTCTGATTTATGTGACCATATTTTAGTTTTCCTTGTCCTGTATTTCATATAAATGTAATCATACAATATGTACTCTTTTGTGTCTGGCTTCATTGGCTTAATATAATGTGTTTTACATATCAGTAGTTCTTTTTTATTGCTGAACAGTATTCCATTGTATCAAAATACCTTTATTTCTTTCTACTCGTGATGGGCATTTAGACTGTTTGCAGTTTTGGGCTATCATGAATAAAGCCGCTCTATTTTGTACAAGCCTTTTTTTGAACATAAGAGGTCACATATTTTAGATTGCCGGAGTGGAATTTTTAGGTCAAAGGGGAGGTATATATTTAACTTTGATAGAAACTGACAAAAGTTTTTTTTCAAAGTGGTTGTATCATTTACATTTCTACTAGCAATGTTGGGGAGTTTCAGTTGCCCATATTCTCTTTTTAATTTTAGTCAGTGTGGTAGATGTACAGTGATATCTTAATGTGGTTTTAAATTACATTTCCCTGATGATTATTGAGGTTGAGAATCTTTTCATATATTAATTGGCTCTTCAGATACTTTCTTTAATATAGTACCTGTTCAGATCTTTTCCTTATATTTAAAAAATTGGGTTCTTTTACTTCTTCTTACTGATTTGTAGGAGTTCTTTGTATTGTCCTTTTTATGTTCTTTGTATCTCATATCCTTTTTATTTCTATAAGATAGGTAGTAATGTCTCCTCTCATTCCTGATTTTAATCATTTAAGTATTCTCTCTTTTTTCTTGGTTAGTTTAGCTAAAAGTTTGTCAATTTTGTTGATGTTTTCAGTGAACCAACTTTTAGTTTCATTGATTTCTGTATATTCTTCTCTTCTCCATTTTGTTAATTTTTGCTATGTTTATTATTTCCTTTCTTCCGCTCCTTCTGGATTTAGTTTACTTTTCTTTTTCTAGTTTCTTAAGATAGAAAGTTAAGTAAATGATTTGAGATGCTTCTTCTTAGTACCAGTGTTTACAGTTATAAATGTCCCTCTGAGCACTGGTTTAGGTACATCCCATAAGTTTTGGTATATTGTATTTTCATTTTCATTCATCTCAAACTACTTTCTAATTTCTCTTATGATTTATTCTTTGATCCATTGGTCTTTTAGGAGGGTGTTCTTTAATTTCAATATATTTGTGAATTTCCCAAAAATCCTTCTTCTATTGATTTCTTATTTCATTCCATTGTAGTTTGAGACATACTTTGTATGATTTCAATCCTCTTAAATTTATTGAGGCTTATTTTATGGCCTATAATATGGTATATTCTGGAGAATATTCCACATGCACTTGAGAAAGAATATAAATTCTGCTGGTGTTCTGTGGAGTGTTTTACAGATATCTGTTAGGTCTAGTTGGTTTACAGGTTGTTCAAGTCTTCTATTTCCTTATTGATCATCTGCCTAGTTGTTATATTCATCATTGAAAGTGGGGTATTAAAGTCTCCAACTCTTATTGTTGAATTGATTATTTCTCCCTTCAATTCTGCCAGTTTTTTAAAAACAATTTATTGAAGTATATCATTCATAAATGAACATACATAAACTGTAAGTGTTCACTAAACATCGTGAACTTACAAATCAAACATGCATAACATCATACAGGGCTCCCACACATCACCTCCCCCCACAAACATCCTGCATTGTTGTGAAACATTTGTTAAAATGAAAGAGCATCATCAAAGTATTACTACTAACTATAGTCTGTTATCTTCCTCCTCTATACATTTTTTTAAAGGATTTATTTTATTTATTTATTTATTTATTTTTATCCATTTTTATCACACCCCCCTCATATTTGCTGTTTCTGTGTCCATTTGCTGGGTGACTCTGTGTCTGTTTCCTGCCCTCTCTTCTCATCCTTCTCCTGTCTTCACTGGGATTCGATCTTCGGAAACGCCGATGTGGGACAGAGGTGTCCTACCACCTGCGCCACCTTAGTTCCTGTTTTTTTGGCATGTCTTATCTTGGCTCTCCCTTGTGGCACTCTCCTGTTACGTCATCATCTTGCTGCATGGCTCGCAGGGTCTGGTGGCACACCCGTACGCAGGACCGGGTGGTGCACCCATGCACGGGGCCTGGTGGCCCACACGCCTTCTATAATTTTCTTTTTTAAATTTTTACCAGGAAGTCCTGGGGATTGAACCCAGGTCCCAACATATGGGAGATGGACGCCTAACCACCCAAGCTACATCCGTCCCCCTGTTATATCCCTTAAGGTTGACCAAAGATACCCAAAGTTACAGTCTTTTCCCAAAAAGAATGGTCATATAATAAATCAGGCTTAGTTTATCACCAGCATTCCAAAAACCAGACCTAGGGAGAAAAACTAGGTCTGGAGACACATGCATGGTTTCTATATAGCAAATGTTTAGCCTACCCTGATTATTACAAAATCAGGACAGCGAGAATATTTGCATCTGCCAGTTTTTAAATCATATATCTCGGGACTCTATTATTAGATTAATATGTGTTTATAATTGTTTCAGCTTCCTGATGGATTGACACTTTTATCATTATAAAAAGTTTCTCTTTGGCCTAGTAATATTTTTTGTTTTAAAGTCTATTTTGCCTGCTATTAGAATAGGCACTCCAGCTCTCTTACGGTGGCTGTTTGCATGGTATATCTTTTCCTATGTTTCAACTTATTTATATAATTGAATCTAAAATACTTCTATCCAGCAATATAGTTGGATCTTCTTTCTTTATCCAGTCTGACAGTCTCTGCCTTTTAATTGGATTGTTTAATCCATTCACATTTAATGTTATTATTGATATGTTTGGATTTATATCTGTCTTTTGCTTTTTTGTTTCCTTTATTCCTCATGGTTTTCTATTCTTCTCTTTCTTACTGCCTTCTTTTGAATTTAAGTGTATGTTTTTAGTGCAACATTTTAATTTCTTTTTGATTTTTTAAATTATATTTTTGAGTTATTTTCTTAATGGTTGCTCTAGGGCTTACAATATAATTTTTAACAAAATCTACTTGGATTTATACCAACTTAATTTCCATGAAGTATGAAACTTACTCCTATATACTTTTTTCTATTTTTTATAACATTTTATTACTCATAAAACAGTGCTTATATAAAAATCCACACAACGTTGCTAGAGAGCATACAATTTTCAAAAATGTCCTGGGTTTTTGTTACATTCAGTTTTCTAAAGATGCACTCAAATCAATGGTAAAATGTAAACATTATGAAATTTCATTATCTTTGGTAAAGCTATTCTGATTATTTTATCTCCTCACAGTATTTACTCTGATATCCACTTTGTGCAGGGCCTACTATTACTAGGAAGTCAGAAAAACATTTAAGGCTGGGTGTACATTAGGCAAGTATTTCCAAAGAGCAGTAACAGTCCCTTGGACCCAACCCCACCTCTGTACGGTCTGTCTACACAGCCAGGTGGAGTAAAAGCTCAATGACCTCCAATCAGGCACCTAATTGAGAGACCTCCCTCTTGATTACGCAATAAACAAACATTTGGGAGAAAGGGTGGGAACTGAGGCCATCCCTATGGAAACCCAAATGGCCATGCGGTGGTGGAGTCAGTCCAGTGACTCTTTGTATCTAAAGAGCTGATGTGTTCACCACTCCATAGATCCTGTTGGTTGATTGATGATTGCTGCTGCTGTGGGACCCCCACTCTCCAAACTTAAAAGGAAGGGAAGGTGGGAGGCCAACATTGAAGGGGGGAGTGCCCCAGACACAGCTTTATTCCCTGTTGAACGCTTGTTGTTAGGTAGACACGGTCCAAGTGAACTGAAGCAGGTGAGAACATGCAATACATTCATGACAATCTCCATACATTCTGTGAACATGTGCTAACAGGAAATGATGGACTCTACCACCTACTGTGACCTGCTACTTTACTTAACATCAGGATGTGTCTGTGCTAATTCTTTAGCACTTGGGAAACCGGGAAAAAAACAAAACCAAAAAACAAGTAAAAACTGAAGAATTTAGATGAGGGGTTAAAAAAGGGGGTTACCAAATGATCTTATGACATTAAATTTTGAAAAATAAGTATTTTGTACTTCTATTGCTTCATATCTATATCCTTTTATAACCTCCCCATTTTGTGTTATTATTGTTACATCTATATATGTCACAAACCCAAGAATACATGCTCTAATTATTACTTTATATAATCTTATGTCTTTTAAAGAAGCTGAGAGAAAAAGAGAGCATGTATATATTTATAGAATTTGTTATATATAAGCCTTCATTTTTTCCAATGGGTTCAGTTACCATCTGGTGTCATTTCTTTACACCAATACAGCTTTGTTTCCACCCACCAACTTTGCCATCATTGTCAAATACATTGCATCTCCATAAATTGTAGGCCCAACAATACAATTGCATGTGTGTGTGTGTATGTGTATCTTTAAGTATATTGATTTTTAAATAATTTACCTTCTGATCTCCATTGTTTTGGTAAGAAATGACCTGTTGATCTTATAGGGTTTTTACCCATTAGGCTATTTTTCACCTATTGCTTTCAAGGTATTTTCTTTATCTTTGGCTTTCAATATTTTGATTATAATGTGTTTGGGTATGGATCTTTTTGCATTTATCCTAATTGGAGTTTGCTGAGTTTCTTAGATGTGTAATATTTTTTTAATCAACTTTGAAGGTTTTCAACAATTATTTCTTTCAATATTTTTCTCCCCCTTTCTCTGTCCTCTTCTTCTGGTACTCCCATTATACATATGCTAGTGCACTTAATGGTGTTCTACATTCCTCTGAAGACATGTTCATTTTCTTCATTCTTTTTTCTCTCTGTTCTTCAGATAGCATAATCTCTATTGATGTATGTTTACGTTCACTGGTTCCTGCTTCTGCCAGCTCAAATATATTTGTTGGGCTTTTCAGTTATTGTACTTTTCAAATCCAAAGTTTCTATTGTGTTCTTTTTTATAGTTTCTATCTCTTCATGTATTCTATCTATTTGATGAAACATTGTCATCATAGCTTCCTCTACTTCTTTAGTATTGTTCCTTTAGTTCTCTAAATACACATATAAAAGCTGCTGTGAAGTCATTGTCTTCTAAGTCCAACATCTGGACACTTTCAGAGGCAGTTTCTATTGTTTGTTCCTTTTTGTGGGTCACACATTCCTGGGTTTTTGTTTTTGTTGTATATCTCATTTTTTGTTGAAAATTGAAAAATTTAGACTATGTACTGTAACAACTTTGGATACCGCTCCCCTCACACCTCAAGGATTGATGTTATTTTGTTTTTCATTTGGTCATTTGTTTATTTGTTCAGTGACTTGGCTGGACTAACTGTGAAGTCTATTTTCCCTGTAGTGTGCAATCTCTGATATCCTGCTCAAATTTTGTCCTTGTTTTTATCTCTTACGCTTTTGTTGTCCTGGATATCTAGAGGTCATTCCTGAATCAGCAAAAGCCACTCATTGATTAAAGGTTGTGCTTCTGCCCTCTTAGTAAGTTAAATATTTTACCCTTTTCCATTGGATGTGTGTATGGCTTGGAGGCTGCTATCATAGTTCAGGTATATTAGCCAAAAATTCAGCAAGAAATTGGTAGCTTGGAAGTTTCCTCTCAGATTAATCTTGGGTGAGTGTAGCCTTGTCTTCCAAACTGCCAGGGATGCATGTGATTTTATTTTTAAACCTGACTTCATAAGAGTTGCCCCTAGTTCAGAGTAGTTATTTTTCAGTAAGTGTTTGTTCAGAGATTGTGTCTTTTGTACCAGTGATTCCTTTGCCCTTTGTTGATGGATCTGTGTGTGGTTTGGGGAATGATATCAAGTCTACCCCACATCCTGCTCTGATTGTTCTTGAGTGGTTGTAGCTTAGAGCACTTCCCCAGGGTTGACTGTGATCCTTGGAGGTCTCTTCTTAGCTGTCTCTTTTCTTGGTTCTCTCTGATAAGCATCTGGCTGCTCTGCCATTTTGCTTGTTGATATCAGCATTATGTATCTAACAGCATCCTCTTAATTGCTTTCCAACAAAATCATGATTGGTTTTTTCCTTTTTTAAACTTTATTTTCTACATTTAATAATTGAAAATATAAACAATAATTTAAAAATAAAAATAAAATACAGTTGAATAAAAACATGCATTTCTCAATTAAATATACTGGATACATATAAATTATTTTTGAATCACACAATATGTTACACAATATATTTGGCTCATAGTAACACAATCATATAGTATTTGTCCTTTTGTGTCTGGCTTGCTTCACTCAACATAATGTCCTACAGGTTCATCCATGTTGTCATATGCTTTACGACTTCATTTCTTCTTACAGCTGCATAATATTCCATCGTGTGAATACACCACAGTTTGTTTATCCATTTATCAGTTGATGGGCACCTAGGTTGTTTCCAACTTTTGGCAATCATGAATAACATTGCTATGAACATAGGTGTCTCAGTTCTTCTCGGTATATACCCAGTAGTGGTATTGCAGGGTCACGTGGCAAGTCTATATGCAACTTCTTTAGGAACTGCCAAACAATCCTCCATAGTGGCTGTACCACTCTGCATTCCCACCAACAGTGAATAAGTGTTCCTATCTCTCCACAGCCTCTCCAATACTTGTAGTTCTCTGTCTTTTTAATAGTAGCCATTCTGATAGGTGTGGGATGATATCTCATCATAGTTGTGATTTGCATTTCTGTAATCATTAGTGATGTTGAGCTTTTTTTCATGTGTTTTTTTTTTTGCCATTTGTATTTCTTCTTTGGACAAATGTCTATTCAAGTCTTTTGCCCTTTTTTTAATTGGGTCATTTGTCTTTTTATTGTTGAGTTGCAACATCTCTTTATATATCCTGAATATTAAACCCTTATCAGACATGTGATTTCCAAATATATACTCCCATTGAGTTAGCTGCCTTTCTCACCTGTGAGATACAAAAGTGTACAATTTTGAGGAGGTCCCATTTATCTGTTTTCTTTCATTGTGCATGTTTTGGGTGTAAGGTCCAAGAAACCACCATACACTACAAGGTCATCTTGAAGATGTTTCCCTACATTTTTTTCTAGTAGTTTTATGGTCCTGGCTTTTATATTTAGACCTTTGATTCATTTTGAGAGTCTTGTATAGGGAGTGAGATAGGGGTCCTCTTTCATTCTTTTGGTTATAGATATCCAGTTCTCCCAGCACCATTTTTTGAGACTGTTTTGTCCCACTAACATGGACTAGGTAGGTTTGTCAAAAACTACTTGACTATATAGGTGATGGTTTATTTCTGGATTCTCAATTCTATTCCACTGATCAATGTGTCTATCTTTCTGCTAGTACCATGCTGTTTTAACCACTGTAGCTTTGTAATATGTTTCAAGGTCAGGCAGTGAAATTCCTCCCATGTGGCTTTTCTTTTTCAGAATGCTTTTGGCTATTTGGGTGCACTTTCCTTTCCAAACGAATTTTGGTAATTGCTTTTTCTAAGTCTGTAAAGAAGGCTGCTAGAATTTTGATTAGTGTTGCATTGAATCTATAAATAAGTTTGGGTGGGATTGACATCTTCATGATATTTAGTGTTCCGATCCATGGACATGGAATCTCTTTCCATTTGTTTAGGTCTTCATTGATTTCTTTTAGCATTGTTTTGTAGTTTTCTGCATATAGGTCCTGTACTTCTTTGGTTAAATTAATTCATAGGTATTTTTGTTTTTATTGTAAATGGATTTTTCCCCCTGATTTCCTCCTCAGATTGTTCAGTACTAGTGTACAAAAACATTATTGATTTTTGTGTGTTCATCTTGTATCCTGCCACTTTGCTGAACTCATTTATTAGCTCAAGTACCTTTGTCGTGGATACTTCAGAATTTTCTAAATACAGGATCATGTCATCCACAAATAGTGAGAGTTTTTATTTGGATGCCTTTAATTTTTTTTTTTCTTGTCTAATTGTCCTAGCTAGAACTTCTAGTACAATGTTGAATAACAATGGTGACAGTGGGCATCTTTGTCTTGTTCCCAATCTTAGAGGAAAAGCTTTCAACCTTTCCCCATTGTATCTCCATTATTTTTGACAAAACCCGTATGCATGAAATTTTCCATGCTCTGTTCCAAATACAGTCAGTTCCCTCAGGTAGAGCTATGTAGCTCTTTGTCCTTCCCCTGAGAAAAATTTCTGTAGCTCTACACAGAAGCTGGGAGAAGCAACAGTGGCCTGCTTCATCCAGAATGACACCACTCCTTTATGTTTGGATGCTGATAGAGGGTGATGGTACACCCTGGTCTCCTCAGTTGCCCCTTCCAGTATGGAACCTCTGCTCTATGAATGAGCTCGAACATGGAATATCAAGATCCCAATATTCTCAGATTGATGTACCTATCTATGGTGGAGTTTCTGCCCTACAAGTAGGGGCTCAGTGAAGGAAGGGAGCCTCAGTCCTATGGGCTGTATCCATCCAAAAGAGAGCTTCTACAACATGGGACACAGAGTATGAGAAATGCTGGTGGCCTGCCCCTGCTGGGGGAAAGTGTAGCCCAAACTGGAAGCTGGGGGCAGAGTGAGCTGTCATCTTTTTGTCCACACCTTTCCAGAGTAGAGCACCCACAGTTGAGTTCCCATAATAAGGAGCTGGGGTGACAGGTAGGGGAATGGGGGAAGAACAGGGGTAGGTAGCAGGTCATATTTCAAATGCCATAGACTCTCATTGTTCATTCC
>JAQZBX010034018.1:0-25162 GCA_029593785.1 Cabassous unicinctus
CCCCTGGTGGGTGGGGAATTGAATATAAAAGGCAAGGCCAAGAACAGAGTTGAAGCAGTCTTTCGAGAAGCAGCTTTGATGTTGGAAAGAAGGCCCTAGGAGAAGAGAAGCAAACTGTTCGCCTGATCGCCTACAGCTGACCTTGTGGAGGAAACAGGAGCTGAGCCCGGAGAGAAACGCAGCCCCGGGAAGAGAGGAACCCCAGAAGCCTGAACCCTGGCAAATGCCGGCAGCTGTCTTGCTCTATCTAACACGTGGCAATGGACTGTGGTGAGAGAAGAAACTTAATGCTTTATGGCCTGGTATCTGTGGACTTCTACCCCAAATAAATACCCTTTGTAAAGACCAAGCCATTTTTGGTGTTTCACATTAGCACCCCTTTGGCTGACTAAAACAGGTGACATGGTGTATTTTAATTGACTTCAACATCATAGGTATTAAGTATCTGCTATGACAACTGAAAAAGCTCAGAGAGAGCACCAGGTAACAGGAAAAGCCTGGGTTTTAGAGTCACACATATGTGAGTTTGAATCCCAACTTCACTATGTTTTTGCGTGGGCAAGTGTTGAGCTCCCTAAGCCTCAGCTTCCAAATCTATAAAACGAATGTGATATTTTCTGCCCCTCCACCCTGGATTTGTTTGATGAGTAAAGAGATCATGTATTTCCAATATTTGGCACCATACCTGCCTCCAGGGCTTCAGAGGCTAGTAGTGGAGCTCATTGCAGGCAGTTAATCTGCAATGGAATGAGCACTATAAGAGAAGGAATATCTTATAATCCAATAAATAGTCCCAGCAAAAGGAATTATGCACACGCAGGGGCCAGTGTATTCCAGGGGGCTTCAGGTACCAACAATGGATACAGGACAGGTGTGTTAAAGAGAGGCGAGGCTGGAAATGGAGATAGGAGCCATTTCTTAGAAGGTTTCCTTCTATGCCATGCTTGGGAATTTGGGCTTGATTCTATTGTCAGTGAACAATTAGAGCCACCCGGAAGAGGTATGAATTAGTGAATTCTCTGACACAGGAAGTACTCAGGCACAGGATGACCTCCTGGCATGCACAGATGCTGCCAAGAGAGGTTTCCTGCATTGGGCAGCATGTTTAGATGCCTTTGAAGATCCTTTATAACTCTAAACATTTATGAAACCTAAATACCTCTTCCTAATGTAGAACTCACGAAGATAATAACAGAAAGTTGAATAATTAGGACTCCCCCAAGAGATCAAAATAAAATACGTAAGAGATAGTATGAGTAAATATACCTCTAGGAAAATCTGTCTATTAGATCTTAGATCTGGCACAGAAAAATAGAGATATGATTTTCAGGAGGTTATGAATAATGCAGAATTCATTTGAAATAAAGACTTTCAATCATCTTTAAGAAGATATTCATTCTTTTTTTGCTTGTTTCAGGAAAAGATCTTCAAGTACTGGGTACTCTGCTGTGTCCACTTACTGTTTTAATGTTCCACTTAACACTCTTGCAGCTCTCTTCTAAACAGTGACCCTGTGTGTGTGTAGCTATTATTATAGACATTGGTTTTTTCCTAGACTGAAAAACTTTTCACAGGTCTGTGCCCCAATGGAATCTTCATATCACCTTTCTTAAGTATACATTATGGCTGTATTTAAAAATTCCAAAGAAGGTATTTGTTACAAGAAGAGACTAACCAGCTTGACACTTACCATGTGAGAAATTTAAGGGCTAATTCTTTATTTCTTCAAAAGGAATACAGAAAAAGAGGCAAATACAGAACACTTGTGAAAATCCTGGTAAGCAGGAATTCTTGAGTACCATTTAGGTAGCCACTTTGACTGCTCGTGAGTAACCTGGCTCCCAAAGAGAAATCATCAAGGGGTAGAAGGTCACCTAATCACTAAAACCTACCTTAACTTTGATTACAAGGATGCGAATATGTGAAATTCCCTAAAGATAGTGGTAAAAGGTTCCTCCCTCACTTTTTAAAAAAAATTTAAGTGCAGGAAGGCTATATGGATACTTTTTTTAATGAGCTCGTAAGGTAGACCTTTTCTTCATCTCTTAAAAAAAACAACTCCCTGTGTATTTCCAAGATTTACAGAATTTTCCCTAACTACTATAGCTCTCATAGCCAGAGAAAATACAGGAGACGCAAACTCAAGAAAATACAGAAGGCAATTCAAACTTAAATTCAAACCAATCACATACCTGTTGTTTCACCCCTACATGCCTAAGCATGCATCTCTGAAAATGCCTAGACATTTTCTTAGATAATCATAATGCCATTATCACGCCTAACTAAAGTACTGATAATTCCTTGGTACCATCTAAGAATCAGTTGATGCTCAAAATTCCCCACTTTATTTCTTCAACAGGTCAATGACGTGAATGGAAATAAAATGGTGACTGAGTGATCACTGTAGGTTGAAAGAGATGGAAAAGCTATAACCACTAAATGCAGTATGTGGACCTGTTTGGATCTTAATTTGAATAAACCAACTGCAAAAAGCAATATGGAAACAGTTGGGGAATTTTGAATATCAATGGATTATTAGAGATGCTACCAAGGAATTATCGATAATTTTGTTAGGCATGATAACGGCATTATGATTATGTAAAAAAATGTCTAGGTATTTCTAGAGATGCACGCTTAAGCATGTCAGCCATCTTGTAGAATATCCCAAAGAAGCCTTCTTACTTCTTTTCTGTGTTACCAGGATTTTATTTAAATATGGATTCTTCTACTGTCATTGCAAGTTCCGTAGACCCCTAATTTTCAGAGCCTTCTAATCTGATGTCTCATTTGTCGATAGTGGCAGAAACCATGGTCAGCATCCACTGGGCCAATGTTTACTGAACTTGCCTGGGGGCCATCCTATCTCACCTGGACTACTTACTGCAACAGTTTCCAAATTTGTCTCACTTATTCTTTCCTTGTCCCTCCCTCCACCCAACTTCCCCCACATTCCTTTTTTCTCATGATATACAGCATCATCTTTCAAAATGGATGTCACTCATGTCTGCTCAAAACTTCTCCAATGAGTACACTTGGAATAAAAGTCAAAGTTCTTACTGTAATCTACCTGCTCTCATATGATCTGGTCCCTGATTATTTATTTGTATACTACATTATCTTCCATGAATCTGTACTGTTGTCTTCACAAGACTCATCACTACCTGATGTTTCCTTTGTGTTCATTTGCATGTTTATTGCCTATGACTTTCCATTTCAATGTAAGCACCATGAGAGCAGGGACCTATCCCTGTCTTGTATCTACAGTGCCAAGAACTGTACCTGGCACATAGCAGTTGCTCAATAAACCTTGCTGAGTAAATTGCATACCAAGAATTAGCTAGATTGCTTATATATGGTACAGGTTCCTAGACTGCAATCTCTGGGTGATTTTCACATTAGTAAAAACTGCTATAAAAAGATCTAAGGTAACTTCCTTCTACTTACATTTCATATTTATTAAAAATCAGAATTAAAAAATATTTTTCACTTTTTATAACTATATATTTTAGGGGAAAAACAACATTATCCATATTTTAACCTCCTTATTTCTTATATGTAGCAAGCAATCCAGCAACACCTAAACCAAAATGACTTATTTTCCCATTGCTCCAAAGCTGATATGCTCTTATTCTTTAATAAAAAGACAAAACTATATGTATTATTGTATATTCACTTAATATACAATACCCCTATAGCACAGTTGAATATTTGTAGTACAATCATTATGCAATTTATATATCAAGATATAGGTTATAATTTATTCAGTACTTTCCTTGGTAATTATTAATTTCAGTATTTAAAGGCAAGTGTGTTCTGTGTGAATCCAATAAAGGAAAAGTACACACTAATAGAGTAAATTAACATAATGGACTCTTTGAAGTAAGCTAATGACTTGTTTCTAAGTTTGCAACACAAAAACCAGTGAAATATAACAGATTAGAAAATTACCACTTTCATGACTGTTGACTGACAAAATCATGAGCACAATTCTGCAGTCACTTACTTCCATCAGTAGCTTGAATCCTTCTCTTTTCTTGATTTCTTCCACTAGATACCTAAAACGAAAACCACAGTAATATTTATAATATGCAATCTGAAAATGCCAGGAACATGACTGACATACGGCGAGACTTATTCTGATACAGACACAAGGCTTAGAAATACAAAGATATGGGTAAGGGCACAGCTATATTCATAGCTATGAATTTAGACAGAAATACTCCTGAACCTGCTGCAATCTCTAGAGTCCTGAGTAGAAATGTACCTCTTTTTGATGAGACAAGGTACATCTTACATGTAGCACCAGGCTTTGACCCCAGTATGAGTGGATTTGATATACATCTCTGAATGTGTGGGGTATCACATTCACATTCTAGATGAGGTTTTAGCAGACACCTCAATTGCCTAACTGGTGTTTTGTTGTGTAGTACTGCTTATAAACTCATTTCAGATCAAGGAAGATGGACGTCATCTTTTCCAAGGCCAGGACTGAAGGAAGGAGAACTGATCACTTGTATCATGTTAAAAGCAAGTGGGCTATAGCCATTGATGGAAAGTCTGTGACATCATCTGCAATGGCAGGGGAAAGAGAATTGTCATGCCAGGAGCGAAAGACACAGATCCATGAGACATGGACAGGACTGCGAAAAGTCTAAAATGACATTGAGAACACAGAGTTAAAAAGTGTTGCCTCCTCTCACCTGGGTTTGTTTTGTTCTATATAATAAAAAGAAGCCTTATGACCTTGAAAATGATCTGATTATGAGCCTTGAAAAGTTCACAACACTTGAAGCAGTATTTCAAATTTTGGGATGAACTATAAGGAAATAAACAGGAGTGCTGACAAAAATGTATTTTCCAGGATATTTGTTGTGATTTTTATATGTAATAGAAAAAAAAAGAAAAACAAGATGGAAACATCACATCTTTTTTTAAATCTCTGCAAAATTTCATAAGTGTGATTATTTGCATAGATTTTGAAAAAGAATTTAAAGAAAATACATGTAAGGCACAAATCAAAACAAACTTACACAATCTCTACCTATACAAGGGAAGATTTGTGAGCATACTTTTCCTTACTTCCTCAGGTACAAATCTACAGACAATTTGTTAACTATGAAGCAGGGGCCATAATTTCATCCTGAGGAAGTCTACACTAATTAAAGGTACCCTGAGGTTAAGAAAAGCCCAGTGAGCTTCCCTGAGGTACCCCTAGCTAATGTATGTTTCCTCGGTTCCACTGCAAACAGATCTGTCAGCTCAGCAAGAACTGTGGATGGGGGTCCACTTTGCATCTCCAAAAATCATGAGAATGACTCTAGATTAGAAGGTTCTAGTCATGCAGTCAATCATTTGCCTCCTTGAGCCTGCCTCAGTCTTCTCATGCATGTAATGGAGATGTGGAAGTAGATTTGTAAGATCCTTCTCTATGTAACAGAGAATGAGTGTATAAAACTACATGAACTGCCTTTAGTCTCAATCTAAAACAGTTCTGTTAAACTGGCTAAATCTGCTCCTGGGGAAAAGGTACCCTCAAACAGAACTGAATTATTTCAGTTAAAACTCTGCTTTTTGCTAACCAGGCAGATCCTGTGTCAGGGTCAATGTCTGCTCGGCAGTTACACTCAGAGCCTGTGAAGCCCATGTACCTCCCCAACTGAGTTGAGGGTAGAGGTAATTTGGAGGAAGAGGGGATGTTACTATTTTTAAAATAGCAAAATGCTTATACAATAGTTCCCAAACTATGCTTCATGGGCATACCCATTTTAATAGGCTTTCCACATAAAAGGGACCCACTGTCAAATAAGGTTGAGCAATGTTAAGCATATCAATTAGATTGCTCTTGTCCATAATTAAAAGTACAACTGGCTTAAGTCAAAGTACATTTATTGGGCTGGTTGGAAGTTTCCACAACATCATCAAAGCCAGGCATTTCTTATCACTCCAGTCGGCATTGTTCAGAGAGTTTAATGATGTCTTCTGTCTTATTCAGAAGATGGTTGCCACTCCATGTATCACATACTTACACAGCAGTGTTCCATGAAGACGGGACTGGAACAAAAGTGCTTTCTCCTCATGCACGCACTTATCTCTATTTAGGGAATAATATTTTCCCCAGAAACCTTTACAGAACTCACTTATTCACTGAAATGGAGTCATGCCCACCACTCCAAAACTTGTTAGCAAAGAGGATTGACTTAGACCTTTTTAGAACATTGCTGCCTAAACAAAATCAAGGCTCTGTTGGCAAGGAGGAAAGGAGAGCACTCCTGGGAAGATGGTGTTGGAATAGGTAGACAAGGCTCAACTCTTTCACAAAAACAACAGGGGAATGGCAAAAAGCTGTCCAAGGGAGCTGCTTTGGGGATATACAGACCAGGAGAGTGCTGCGCATCCTACAGGAGGGTGAGAAACAGAAAGACAAAGAAGCCAAAATGAAATCTGTGAGTTGCTAATGCCCGCAGCCAGCAATGACACTGATCTCTCACCCTCAAGGGAAACAACCTGGATAAAACCCATGGCTCACTGCAGCCAACTGAGAAGGGAACAGACATTTTCCTCCCTGGAAAGAGGTAGGGTAAAGTGGAGGGCAAAGAGGTTTCTTTTCAGTGAATTTGAACAACGGAGCCTGCTGTGAATCTTGGCTCTGGCCAGACCAGAATCACAGACAAATGGGGATTGAAATTGACACCTTCATGGAAAGATTTTCTAATCAGCACCATCTTCTGGCCAGCTGGGAAATTGCAAGGAGAAAACCACTCTTAGGAGTCTCTTGTCCCAGTCCCTATGATCTACACTGCACCACTTTAGTGAGTCCCTGTCCCTATTTGGGTAACTTAAGCTGGGCAATTTAAAGACTTAGAATAAGTTGAACCAAAAGTCAAAGAAGAGCCATGAAACAAAACCACTAGGCAAGAGGGAATAACTGACTGACAGAGTAAAATCAGAAACATGTTCAGATTCCTAGACATCAGCAAAAAAAATTAACAGCTATACTAGGAAACAGGAAGAGATGGCCAAGCCAAAGGAACAAACCAAAAATCCTAAAAGACAAAGGATTTAAGACAACTAATCAAGGAAAATTACACAAATATCATAAATCAATTCAAAGAGTTGAAGGAAAATATGACTAAAGAGATAAAGGATATTAAGAAGACATTGGGTGAGCATAAAGAACAATTTGAAAGCCTGCAAAGAAAAGTAAGAGCTTATGGGAATAAAAGATACAATGAAGGAGATTAAAAATGCATTACAGTCATATAACAGCAGATATGAATTGATGGAGGACATATTTACTGACTTAGAGGACCAAGCATCTGAACTTGAAGAGATAGGAGAACAGAAAGAGACAATAATGGAAATAAATGAAACAGGGTCTCAGGGAATTGAATAACAACTCAAAACGCACAAACATATGTGTTATCGGTGTCCCAGAAGAAGAGAACAGAAAAAGAGCAGAAAGAATATTTGAGGAAATAAAGACTGAAAACTTCCCAACCCTTATGAAAAATATATCAAAATCCAAGAAGTACAAAGGTCCACAAACAGAATAAATCCAAATAAGCCTACTGTGAGACACCTACTATTCAGAATGGCAAATACCAGAGATAAAGAAGATTCTGAGAAAAGCAAGAGAAAAACAATGCATCACATACAAGGGAACCTCGATAAGACTAATTGCCAATCTCTTATTAGGAATCATGGAGGTGAGAAGAAATGTATTTAAGGTTGTGAAAGAGAAAAAAATGCCAGCCAAGAATACTTTATCCAGAAAAATTGTCCTTCAGAAATGAGAGTGAGTTTAAAGTCTTCACAGAAAAATAAAAATTGCAAGAGTATGTTAACAAAAGACCAAATTTACAAGAGATGCTAAAGGGAGTGCTACAGCCCAAAAGGAAAAAAAACAGGGGCAAGAGACTTGGTGAAGAGTGTAAAAATGAAGATTAGTAAGGGGAACTTAAAGGGTAAAAAGACAGACAATAGTACGATATGGCAATGGAAAGCCAAAGGATAAAATGGATAAAGTAAATAATGCCTTTACAATAATAACATTGAATGTTAATAGATTGAATTCCCCAATCAAAGACATACTGATAGTGTGATAAAAAAAAAATATGAGCCATCTATATGTTGTCTACAAGGGGCTTACCTCAGACACAATCAGGTTGAAAGTGAAAGGTTGGAAAAAGATATTCCACACAAATAGTAAACAAAATAGATCTGGAATAGCAATAATAATATTAAAATATATATATTTTAAATGGAAACTGTTATAAGAGATGAAAAAGGTCATTATATATTAACAAAAAGGGTAATTCACCAAGAAGAAATAACTATAATAAATATTTTTGTGCCTAACCTGGGTGCCCCAAGATATATGAAGTGTACACTGTTAAAACTGAAGGGAGAAATAGACATCTCTACAAAAATAGTTGGAGACTTCAATACACTACTCTCAGCATTGGACAGACACCTGGAAAGAGGATAAATAAGGAAACAGAGAGCTTGAATAATAAGATAAATGAACTAGTTTTAATAGACATTTATAGAGCATTACACCCCAAAACAGTAGGATATACATTCTTTTTTTTTTTTTTTCCAAACGAAAGTCGCCGTGTGTTTATTAAGACTGTAACTTAAACACAGCTGGCTCAATAAATCACCATTCATCTATTATCACATATTCAGGAAAGTTTCTGAAAAGTTGTATCAGGATGGGCTTCTCTTGAGGCTCACCTGGATTTCAAATCTCTCTTTAGAAGTGTGAGTAATGGTGCAACCTATACCTCAGGGTCTTGCCCTTCTCGTTCCCCAAAGTGAAATATCCACTTCTGGGAGAAAAATCCATGGCATCAACAAGAGAAATATTCTTCTTTTTAACTACTGGAAAATTTGAAAATACTGTACAGGAAGGAAGATGAACCAATCTGACTGCTTCTTTCATTTTTTCTGAAGCAATTGCCAAGATTTCTGTAGCAGGATTGAAGGTCAGAGAAGTAACACCTGTTACCAAGTTCATTATCGCTTTTATTGGCTTTGGGTTTGTTTCTTGTAGACAAGATTCTTGATTGTATATGTTTACCACTCCACAATTAGAACCACAAGCCACATACTGTCCATTCCTAGATGTGGCAATGCTTAATCCATATAAACTGCCTTCATCAACAAATCTGTTAAGGCATTTCCTAGAGTTCACGTCCCAAACATAAACTTCACCGTCCCCTGAGGAGGCATATATCTTCTTGCTATCTGAAGAAAATGTTGATGACGCAACCCTTCCATTAATTTTCATGCTACCAATCAGTTCTTTAGTTTTCATCAATAGCAAATGAAAATAACCAGCAATGCCATTTATAAGCAGGAAGGACCCATCTGGTGAGACTTCGAAGCTCTTCACTATCTTCTCTTTCAAACCTCTTACTTGATGCACAGGAATTAACTTTCCAGCCAACATATCATAGACATAAAGGACCTTGCTGTGGGTACTTGTGGCCAAAACCTCTTCTCCATTAGCACTAAAGCGAGCCTTAAAAATAGGAAACTTTTCCAAATAAATGCTCTGGATTTTAGGATTTGTTTTTCCATCAACCTGAAACAGAGATACAGAGTTATCTAATCCGGCGACCATCACAACTTGAGCACAAGGATGGAACTGCACTGACCAGATCTGTGCAGCAGTAGGGCGTTCAGCATTAGCATGTTGGCAGTTCTTCATCTTCAAGATGCCTCTTGGGAGAGTAGATGTGGATAAGAAATTTCCAGTTCTTTGCAACAAGTCATCTTCGTCGTCTTCACTATCATAATCTGAAGATGCTCTCCGCTTTTTAGACTGTGCCCAGGAGGGTGCTCCCCCCATGGCATGCTGAAACTCTTCTTTAAGTCTCTTTTGTAGCTGTTCTTTTGAAAGTTTACTTTCACTGGCATTTTTCATATCTTTCCGAAAGCGATTGTTCATCATGTCAACCATTTCCTCATCTTCATCTTCTTCATCCACCGAAACTGGCTTCTTGTGAGGTGGAAAATTATCTTTTGCTTCATTCTCCACTTCTGAGTCACCAGATTCTTCATGTACATGAACCCGCGGGCCCTGCAGACGCCGCAGCAGCACGTCCTTGTCGTCCTCGACATCGCCGAAGACCAGCTCCTCCAAACGCTGCTCCACCTCCGGTGTGTCCTCCTCCAGCACCAAGCGGTTCTGCTGCGGGAGCCGCCTCTCCTCCGCCGCCGCCACTGCGGTCGCTGGGCTCAGCCGGGCGGGGGATTTCCGCTGGGATGAAGGAGTGGCCTTTCGAGCCGGTCCGCCTGGCCTCGCTCCGCTTCTTCGGTCCGGCTTCGTTCGGGTCTTTGAGGCGGGCATCCTTTCGGTTCTTCGGCTCGGTTTCATCCGGTTCCTTCGCTCCGGCGGCATCGTTGGGTTTGAGTAGAAAAGCAGGCTCTCACAGGATATACATTCTTTTCAAGTGCTTATGGATCCTTCTCCAGGGTAGACCATATGTTGGGTCAAAAGACAGGCCTCAATAACTTTACAAAGACTGAAATTATACAGTCTTAATGGAATAAAGCTGGACATCAATAATGGACAGAAAAAGGGAAAATTCACAAATATGTGGAAAGTAAACAGCACACTGTTAAATAATCAATGGGTCTAAGAAGAAATTGTAAGAGAAATCAATAAATATCTTGAGATGAATGAAAACAAGAACACAACATATCAAAACCTATAGGATACAGCAAAAGCAGTGCTGAGAGGGAAACTTATAACCTCAATACTTATTTAAAAAGAAAAATGAGCAAAAATTGAAGACCTAACTGCACACCTGAGGAACTAGAAAAAGAACAGCAAACTAATGCCAAATCAAGCTGAAGGAAAGAAATAAAGATCAGAGTAGAAATAGATGAAATTGAGAACAATAAAATAAAAGAATCAACAAAACCGAAAGTTGATTCTTCAAGAAAAAAACAAAACTGACAAACTCTTAGCTAGACTGATAAAGGAAAAAAAAGATGGAAAACGCAAATAATTTCAGAAATGACAGGGAAGACATTATCACTGGCCCTACAGACATAAGAGAGATCATAATAGGATAGTATGAATAACTTTATGCCAACTAACTAGACAACACAGTTGATATGGACAAATTCCTAGAAATGCACAAACAACCTAGATTGACCCTAGAAGAAATAAAAGACCTCAACAAAACAATCATGAGTAAAGAGATTGAAACAGTCATCAAAAATCTCCCAAAAATGAAAAGCCCAGGACCAGATGGCTTCACGGGTGAATTCTACCAATCATTCAAAGATGATCTAATACCAATCTTGTTCAAGCTCTTCCAAAAATTGAACAGGAAGGAACACTACCAAACTCATTCTATGAAGCCAACATCACCTAATACCAAAACCCAACTATGAAAAAAGAAAATTAGTGACAAATTTCTCAAATGAATAGAGATACAAAAATCCTCAACAAAATACTTGCAAACTGAATCCAAAAGCACATTTAGAGAATTATACCATGATCAAATTGGTTTTATCCCAGGTATGCAAGGATGGCTCAACACAAGAAAATCAATTAGTGTAATAAATCACATTAATAAACTGAAGAAGAGAAATCACATGATCTTCTCAATTGACACAGAAAAGGCATTTGACAAAATACAGCAACCTTTCTTGTAGAAATGGAAGAAAGCTTTCTCAACACAGTCACAAGTGCATATGTGAAAAACCCACAGCCAGCATTGTACTCAATGAGGGAAAAATGAAAGCTGTCCTGCTGAGAGATCAGGAATAAGACAAGGATGCCCACTATCACCACTGTTATTCAATATTGTGCTAGAAGTTCTAGCTAGAGCAATTAAGCAAGAAAAAGAAATAAAAGGCACCCAAATAAGAAAGGAAGAAGTAAAATTTTTGCTATTTGCTCATGACATGATCCTATATCTAGAAAACCCAAAAAAATCCAAAAGAAAGCTACTAGAACTAATAGACAAGTTCAGCAAAGTGGTAGGATACAAGAGTAATTTGCAAAAATCAGTAGCAAATCTATACACTAATGATGAGCAATCAGAAGTGGAAGTCAGAAAAAAATTCCATTTATAACTAAAAGAATCAAATATTTAGGAATAAACTTAACCATATTCAGGAAACTACAAAACATTGCTAAAAAACAAACAAACAAAGAAGAACTATGTAAATGGAAGGAAATTCTGTATTCATGGATTGGAAAACTAAATATCATTAAGATGTCAATTCTACCCAAAATGATTTACAAATTACAGATCCAATGCAATCCCAATAAAAATCCCAACAGCCTATTTTTCAGAAATGGAAAAACCAATTGTCAAATGTATTTGGAAAGGTAAGGGGCTCTGAATAGCCAAAAATATCTTTTTTAAAAAAGAACGAAATTGGAGATCTTCCATTTTCTAACTTTAAAGCATATTACTTAGATACAGTGACAAAAACAACATGATACTGGCATAAAAACAGACAGATTGACCAATCAAACTGAATTGAGAACTCAGAAACAGAACCTAACATTTATGGTTAAGTGATTTTTGACAAGCTATCAAGCCCCCCTAGCTGAGCCAGAATAGTCAATTCAACAAATGGTCCTGGGAGAACTGGATATGCATATCTGGAAGGAAAGATGGAAGAAAAGATGGAAGGAAGGAAGGAAGGAAGGAAGGAAAGAAGGAGGGAGGGAGGGAGGGAGGGACGGACCCTTATCTCGCACCTTACACAAAAATTAACTAAAAATGGATTGAGGACCTAAATATAAAAGCTATAACAATAAAACTTTTAGAAGAAAATGTAGGTAAAATCTTTCAGATCTTGTGGTAGGCAGTAGTTTCTTAAAACTTACACCCAAAGTGCAAGCAATGAAAGAAAAAATAGACAAATGGGACCTCCTCAAAATTAAGCACTTTTGTTCTTCAAAAGACTTTGTCAAGAAAGTAAAAAGGCAGCCTATTCAATGGGAGAAAATATTTGGAAACCACATATCTGAAAAGGGTGTGATATCAACGTTAAATAAAGAGTTCAACAATAAAAGACAAGCAACCCATTTAAACAATGGGCAAAAGACTTGAACAGACATTTCTCCAAAGAGGAAGTACAAATGGCAAAAAAAGCACATGAAAAAAATGTTCAACACCACTAGCTACTAGGGAAATGCAGATAAAAACTACAATGAGATACCATTTCACACCGTATAGAATGGCCATTATTTAAAAAACAGAAAACCACAAGCGCTGGAGAGGATGTGGAGAATAGGAACACTCCTTCACTCGTGGTGGGAATGTGAAATGGTGCAGCCTTTGTGGAAGACAGTTTGGCAGTACCTCAAGAAGCTGAATATAGAATTGCCATATGATCCAGCAATCCCGTCACTAGGAATATATTCAGAAGAACTGACAGCAAGGATGGGAACTGACATTAGGACACCGATGTTCATAGCAGCACTATTTACAATTGCTAAAATACGGAACCAGTCCAAGTGGAATACTCTTCAGTGTAAGAAGAAATAAAATCGGGATGCATACGACAACATGGATGAAACTTGAAGATATTATATTGAGGACAAATATTGTATTGTCTCATTAATATGACCTAAATATGATGAGTAAACTCACGGAGGTAAAACTCTAGAGTATAGCTTGCTAGGAGATAGAATGTGGGTTGAGGATGGGAGCTGATGCTTAATGTATGCAGAATTTGTAATAAGATTCCTTGTAAAAGTGTGGAAATGAATAGAGTTGATGGTAACACATTATAGTGAGTAAAACTACCACAGCTGATTTATAAATGTGATTGTAGCTGAAAGGGATAATCTATGGACATAAATATCTATTGAAAGGAAAGTAGAGAATAATCTAGGGAATTTAGAACAGTGATTTCATTGGTGGGTGAAGATTGTGATTAATAGTAAAAATATAAGAATTTTCTTCTTTTACAAAGTATTAAGAATATTGTGATACATGATAAAAGTATAACTAATATAATTTATGGGTGATAGTTAACAGTTATAGTTTAATATTTTTGCAGCATTTGCAAAGAAGCTATTATATCAATTCTAAGGGACAACAATAGGAGGGTATAAGAAGGTACGGGAATGTTCCTTTTGGAATAATGAAAACGTTCTAAAATTGACTGAGGTGATGACAATGAGAGCCACTGAGTGTACATGTTGAATGGACTGTACAAAGCATGGGACTGTATAACACAGGGAATCCAGTGGTGGCAGATGGACTGTGGCTGATACAAGTATGAGAACATTCTGTCATGAACTATAACAAATATACAATACTAATAAGAGAGTGTTAATCAAGTGGGTGTGGGAAAAATGCACCAAATATAAGACATGGGCTATAGTTAGTAGCAATATTTTGACAATGCTCTTTCATAGTTTGTAAGAAAATGTTTCACAAAAGTGCAAGGTGTTGGTGGTAGGGAGATGTATGGCGGCCACATAATGATGATAGGCATGTTTGTTTTTTAAGTTCACAACTTATACTGTACACTTATTGTTTCTGTAGGTAAATGTATGAATGAAATACCTCAATAAAATTTTATTTTTAAAAAAGGAAGAAAGGAGAATGGCTGTGGGGTGGGCAGTTCAACAGTGTCTGCATACTGGTTAAAACAAAATTTAAAATGTTCTATATCACAGGTTTTTCAGAGCCTTTCATGTGAATCTCCAAGAGAGAAATAATATAGTAGTTAGCATTTCCTAAACATATTTGCACATGGAACTATTTTTTTAAAGAACATTCACTAATATCTTCTGGAAGTCTCCTGTCACACAGAGCATAGTTTCAGAATTGCTAGTTAAAAAGTGCCTTATCTATAGGGGACTTTATACTCTTCTTGAATAAATGGTTAAATGAAATGATTTCCTGGAGAAAAGAATTCAAATAGGGCCTGGGTTACTTCTGTCTACAGTCATAGGAATGATTTGCTCCTTAAAATTTATTTTTTCAATATATCGATTAAAAAAAACCTATATCATGTGGTAGAAGCTGGAAAAAAAATGTACATTCAGTTTTGGGACATAAAGCAAGAACCATAAACCTCTTCTACTAAAAGGCTTCTAGGTAAACAGACTCAAATAGCAGCAATAGCTTCACAAAACTCATCGTCTTCCCCACTAAGCTTGGAACGAGAAGAAAGGGGAGAAAAAATAAAATACTTATTAGCAGGAGTTTTCCCCAAGCTTACTGGGTAAAAAGCTACACTGAGATTCTGGCTTGACTTTTAAAGCATATATTAAGGATAATCTTGTTCCAAAACACTTCCACTTTCTTTGCTACACTTCCAATGTTAGGGTCCTGAAATTCTCTGATTTCTTACATGAATCCATTTAATTTCTCCAAACTTCACTTATACTTTTAAAAGACTTTTTTGTTTCCTTTCTGAAACGAGCCTTTCCTCATCCCTTCCTTGATCCACCAGGCAACCAGAGTCTCCTTGGACCTCTCTGAACCTATTTCCTCTTCCAGTCTCATTTCCTCATTTGAAATTTCTTCTGATGCACTCAGAACTCCTGCGTTTTTCCATCTGCTTTCTGCACACTGCATATATCAGAACATATCGCATGGCTTGAGTGATTCATTACAGACATCCACGTGCTACATTCTATTGCAACTGTGACTTTAAAAAATAATTCCCAGTATAAAGAAAAAAATGAAAATGCTGGCCCTTGGAGGATTGTCTTCTATCTTCTCTCCCCTCTGTCACCTAGAGAAATACACTAGCACAAAAGTGTCATTGTAGAGCTGCTCACCTTTCTATGCTGATAACAATAAGTCTCCCACCATCCATGCAAGCCAATAAACTGAATTCCATCGGAGAGACTGCAGAAATTGTGTGTTAAGGGAATAGATAAATAATACGCTGGGGACTACACAAAATAGCAGAATGGGATTTTCTGAGCCGGTTGTTGCTGTTGAAAAGACTTCCACATAGGACTCTTCTAGCCCCACTTTAAAAATGACCTCTTGGTGAATATCCATTTAACCCCAGCACCATGGCAGGCCTAGAAGGTGCCCCTAGCACCAGGTTACCTGGGTGTTGTGAAACATTTTTTATTTTCTTAGACAGCTTTCAGAAATGCACAATCACCTGCCTTGTACCAAACATGGTGGTTTTAAATCTCAGCCCTCTGGGTTTCAATTATGCTGAAATAATCACATGTTGTGGCTTTAAACTCCAGTCACTGCTTTTCAAACAACCAAAGGAGGAAGCGACTTTTTACTCATTAATATTTGAGAGAAATGTTCTTTTCTCAATTGGAATGACAAGGGTCAAATGGAAATTAGGAAGAGCCTTAAGAGATCTTCTTGGCACAGTTGTTTTTTTTTCCTTCTTGCTGGATTTTTGACAGTCTATAAAACAGAATCATCATCCTCTTGAATCTATCTGTTCTTACTTTCCCATGAGAAGAAGAAGTGGGCTATCTGATCAGAGTGACAGCACTCCATTGGTCCATCAAAATCTGGTACTTAAATCTTAAGGTCAATTACACATTTCAAAATTAAGCTCCATTTAGATTCCGGAACACGGACGTATTTCATCTGTGGAATCAGTGCAATCCTCACTGTACTATGACAGAGGGAAAGAGAGTTGCACTACTTTTTGAGTATTTTAGAGAACTGGCCTAGATCCTAGGGAAGCAGATCTCATAGCTACATCAGACTGCAATAATTTTGTACACACCAAATAGTAACACAATCATCAGGTGCAGCTTTGCTAGTGTTGCTTACTGAAGGAAATTATACTTCCTAGAAACTAAACAATGTCACTCTGATTTAGAAATTATACCAGGTAGAGCCTTCTGACCATAGATGAGAATTATTTTTATTCGGTAAACTCTGAAGCAAGTATCTATGGGTCAGCAGGCTTGGTGGGAAGTGATGTTTTAATTCTCATCAGCCAGTGGTTTGAACTGATCATGTTGTCTCACTTAATCAGCGGTGTTTTAGATCCAGCTTCTAGTAGCTGGGTGAAAGCTGATTGTTAAATACTCAGGAATTTTGCAAACCACAACTGTTGGTGGCTTGCAATTTGCTTTGATGGGAGGGAGGATTTACACCATAGAAATGATCAGGCTTTACAAATTGGGGCCTTTTCTTTTCTCTCCTCCAGAGAAGCGGTTTACCAGCACACCACCGCACATAGGCTCAAACAAACAGAATAAGACACCAGAATTCAGAGAATGCTCTTTCTAAAGAACAAAACGACAAACCAATCAGCGAATTTGAAAAGAAATAAATCATGGGCACAAAGCAGTTCTGCTGCTAACTAACTGTAATTCTTAATCTTAAAGAAACTCTCTCCAGGTTTATAATTTCACATTCATTAGAAGCGGCATGACTTAAACACTCTGCTCTTTTGCTTGACACTAGTAATGGGAGAACAGGATGACTTTTGGCCAGCCCAGAGATAGACTGCTATGTATCAAGAGTGTGGACAATTAAGGCAAGACAATTTATATGAGGAACAGCATGAAAGAAGAGGGATTTTTTTTTTCAACTATTTAAATATAGGTCACAGAGTCTGCAGTGATGCTCGCTGAAATGTTAATTCAATTCAATTGAACTTGACAAACATTTATAAACAATGCACTTGTTGAGTTGAATCAAAATGTTAACATTTATCCTCCTGTGATACTTCTCAGCAAACCTTAGCAAGTATCCTTAGACTACAAACTAAATTCACCCTGAGATGAATGTTAACTTTATAATAAATACGATCATCAAATATTTATATCTAGCCTTATTTCAAGACACCTGCCGTTGAATTACTTAGCAGCTTTCACAATGAAATAATGCAGAGATTCTACCACATTTTAATAGCATGAGAAAATGCATAAAAGGGAATATGGTTTTCTGGACTTTTATTTTCATTTAATGGACAACTAGAAATATTTATGGTATGCAGTTTCCTTTTTTTTTTTTTTTCCCACCACTGGCTAGATATCACCCTATTTCTAGTAAAGGAATATGCTCACCCCATTTCATTCCTAATATGCATTAGGAGGAACTGACACTTTCCTTGGCATCAAGTGAGGGCCTGTGACTCAAGCATGTCCAATTAAAGCATCCTATTTCCCTGGCAACAGTGACTGATTCAGAAATGGACATTTGCCTAATTTGAAAATAATTAAACTTTCCTTGGTACTATTGAGAGAGTATTACGCTCTCCTTTTGACATGACTTGAACCTGAGAGGATATAGATCTGATATTCCTGGTAGCCACAAAAGAAATTTGAGAATAAACCCAAGGTGAAGGACAGCATTGCTGAAAGAGCGAGATTGGGCCCTAGTTATATTGTTTAAGCCCCTAACCAAGCTAATCCAGAAGTCATCACTACTCTGGTCTTTAAGTAACATGAGCCAATACACTTTTTTTTTTTTTTTTCTCTTCTACCACCTTGAGTTGGGGTATCTGTTGCTTACCACCAAAAGAGTCCTGATACACTATTCACGGATTTTTTTCAAACTACTTCTCATACTATTATCACCAGAAATGCTGACTTCTAAAGGTCTTCTGAAAGTGCCAAAGCCAGCTTTGAACATTTATTTCAGATTTCAAAATTCCTTAGGAATGGTGCTTCAATATATATAAAAACTTCGAATGAACCAGAAACATTATAATTGCTAGGTCTTTGATTTTATTTCTCATCAGATGAACCTCTTGGCAAAACTGGTCCAATTCATGGTGGTTCAACATTAAAAACTGTCATTTTGAGCAATATCCTGAAGGCTATTTCAGGTTGGATAAGTTCCTAAATTCCTAGAGAGCACGGCTGATTGACTTTTTGACTCCAATTTTTCTACTTTCCTTATCCCCAAACCCTTTGCTATGTCACTTTGCATGTCTTTTCGCAAAAAGGCAGATTTTACTTCTGGCCTCTTGACACTGGATTAGGCTATGTGACTTGCTTTGGCCCGTGGGATGTTAGTAGGTACTCGGCATTTTAAAGTGCGCTGCATAATTGAGCTTGCCTTCTTGGGCCTCTGGCATCACCATCAGAAGAACATGTCCTGGCTCTCTGGCTGGTCCAAGGAAGATGTGGAGTCAACCCGAACCCCCAGCCACCACACTATGAGGTAAAGCCACTCCAGCCAACCTGCAGATCCCCAAGAATAAGTAATTGCCATTTTAAAATAAAAATGGGCTTTCATTCAGTTGTTGCACTGCATTATTGTGGCAAAAATTGAGTGATACAGCTTTTATCTTCCTTATAGGAAAAACATCCTAATAGCCATTCACTCCCATACCACTCCACTTCCAACGTAGAAAGAGGAAATTGCCGTGAATCTATGAGAAGATACTTAATGTTTCTGAAAGTGTGGTATAAGCAGTGAGAGTAAAGAAGGAGAGAATATTCAAGCCAAGGATCTCAAACTCTTATGCCCACAGTAGCCAGGCAGACATAATAATTCATAATGAACATAAGCTAACTTATAGAGCAAGCTCTGTACACCAGGCACTGTACCAAAAAGTTTACACAGACCAGTTCATTTAATTCTTACAATATTTTAAGCTAGGTACCATTTTCATATATCCATTTTACTGCAATGAAACAGAGATAAAGAGAAGTTAAGGAACGAGCCCAAGTCACAAAGCTTGTAAAGGTAGAGCTAGGTTTTAAATGCAGGTTGTCTGCACCTCTCTGCTGTGATAAAATGGCTAGATAAAAATCAGTAAGGAATGGTGGGGTTGGTGGTCCCCGTGGAAGCCAGTCATCATCACCTTCAGCTGATGATTGCCATACGGAAATGAGAGACTTCCGATCTTTCAACAAAAGCTCAAATTACAGATTTTTTTAGAAATCTCCTTAGTTTTAAATATTTTAAGTGTTGAAATGTTTGATTTTTTTCAACACCATGAAGGCTAATCCTATGCAATGCAGGCTCTACAAAGCTCATTAATTGACTTGATCCAAGTTCAACAGCACAGTCCTGTTCGAGTGGCAGGCAGCCCACACTTATATCTTGACAGCTTTTCTAATGTCTTTTAACGTGGTGTCAGTGGCTTTGTTTCTAAAGTTACACAAGGTGAGCAAACATGGTGCTTCCACATTACCCCTCTACATGGCCCCACATTCTACCCTCCCATCTCACAGATGTGCTTTCAGGTCCTTAAAGTCACTGCGATCCCTCTCCTACCTGGAGACGTGGTGCTCCCTCTGCCTGAATCATTTTCTCCTTTTTTCTTCATTAGGTCTTATTTGAATGTCACTTCCTCCAAGAAGCCTCTGCCAATGCCCACCAAGAATGGACTAGAGGACCTTCCTGAGTGCTCCAGGAGGACCATGCATGCCCCCTTAACAATGGGAGGTTCACCTGTGCTTTTACTTACTATTGCACCTAATGTATCTCTCACAGGGTAAGATCCTTGAAGGCAGGGAGTAGAACTGCTTTATTCACAATCCCTAACGTGTAGTTGGCATGAGAAAATGTTTGCTGGGTGAAAGAAGGCATGCACAAATAAAAGAATATGTGCAGACTTTGCAAATGTTATTTTCATTGAGTCTTTCTACCTCAGACACACACGGACACACACACAGACAGCTACCTAGATAAAGCAAGAGCACGATTAACTCTTTCTTCAAGGCCCAGTGTGCCCAGGGCCTTCCAGGTCATCCAGAACTTGAATGCGTCCGGTCTCCTGCTACATTGGATGGACTTGTCTCCTGTGTCATAGCTGACGTCGTAGAATTTATCCTGCTGGAAAAGGTAGGATGCTTTGGCAGAGTAGCATTTCTTAAGAAGGTCCTTTTGAAAAGAAAAAAGAAAGAAAGAAGAAAGATGACAAGATGGCCCATTTCTAGAACACACTTGTTTTTGAAAACACACACATGCAAAAACAAAACCTGTATGATTTTCTACTTTGTACAAAAGGTACGTCTCACTCAATGATTGCCCAGTGTCAGAAGTTATAGTTGTGTCTTAACTTTGAGACACAGATTATCCATTGTATTTCCAAAACAAAAAATCCTCGGAGTTGAGAATTCTAGAATCCATCTTTACAATTTCACTGATGAGTATTGAGAAGCGTTGTGGCCATCATGACATCATCTGTATGATGTCAAGGTAGGCCAGTTTCTCAACATGACCAAACCTGTCTGTAACTCGCTCAAAGCTCCACGTTGGAAAACAAAAAACAAAAAAACGCTAATATTATACAGGCTTTATACATTTTCACAGACAAAAAACTAGGCTTTCAACTCATATTCATATTGAAAAGGCCAGAAGTGACAGTAGCCCAGAGATAAAAACCTGATGAAGGTTCTATGGAAGATTTAAACAAAACCCAACATGTTTTTACCACCACAAAACCTCAGCTTCCATCCCAAAGGTTCTCGTAAGTAGGTCTCTTGCTGATTTTATTTGCATTTCCTGACTATTTCTTGCTAAGAAGTAGGCAACAATTTGGCAATTTACCCTATCACCATCACAGAGTCTTGACCTTATATTATTAGAGTGTAAGCCATGCTACCTTCAATGTCATCTGGTGTCTACAAAAGCCCAGATTTCTTACTCTGTCAGGCACAGCCCCTATAATTCCCTGAATATCTTCATTCCAGAAAATACTCATGAGAACCCTCTGCTCCCCCAGTGTAACCAATGTCCTCAATTTCTCTTAACCGCTAGATCATGGCCCATTTATGTCTTCGCTCACACCATTTGCTTGATCTTTTCTCTTTTTAGTTTTTATTTCACATTTGACACATTTAAACGAAGAATGCATAATATTTATAAGTTCTGAAGTTTAACAACAACTGAACATGCCTTCCCTCTTTATCTAGGTCTGCCTTTCCTCAAGTTCCGTCTCAAGTTTGGCCTCCTCTTCAGCTTCCTTATCTGCCCATCCCTAGGGCTCACTCTTTGATATTTGGCTGCATTTATTGGCCTTACTTCTGTACTATATCCACTCAAGCAGTCAGCATATATTCTCTCCTTGCGTGGCCAATCAGTCTCTTGAGAGAGAATCCTGCCCCATCCACCTGCACAGTCACAGAGTTTGACGCTGCATTGGCTTAGAGACCCTCAATGAACATTCAGGATGAGGGTGCCACTCCCCATCCCACAAACTTCTTTCACAGGTCACTGGCATGGAGTATGAAGAGAATAAACACAGATACACGAGCTTATCATTTGGTGTATCTTCCAAATCTTAACAATGCAAACTCTCGGTATTGTATAGCAAACTGCAGGAAACTCCCTAGTAGTCACAGGGGCCCTAGATAAAGTTCCCCGCTGATCAGAAAGTGCATTAACTGTGCTTCATTTGGTTGATCAACCAGATTAAAATAAAATTGCAAGGTATCGCATTCCAAGTGAAAGCATACGTTTGCTGTCTCAATAGCAATAGTGTCCTTTACCTAAAAGCCTGATGTTTTACTATAGAAAAAATTATACACCAGAATTAATCAAGAATTCCAAATTTCTACACATCTGATATATACAATAAGCTGATTATAAAATAATAATTCAATGAATACTAATAAGCCTTCAGGGAGATGCTGATGGATATTATTGGTAGACATTGAGGGAAAGATTTGATTGCTTTGGCCTGAACGCAAAGGTGGTAAAATCCCCTTACTCTTAAATATTTACTTTGATGCCATCAGAACTCTCTCTGCTCTGATCACAGCTGCCGCCTCTGCTTCTCCCTGCCCTCAAAGGTCAGGAAATGTGGATATTGTTGCTATAGCAACTACAGCATGGCCATATATTATAAGATTAAAAAACCGATGCACATATTTTAAGGACAAAGCATATGCACACAGTCAAACCTCAGGCTCATACACACTCGTACTTACATTGTAATTATAAATTTACTTTCATCAGGCTTCATTATAAATTTACCTTCCTCAACTCAAAAAGTTCCCCAAAGCAAATGAACTTTGAACATGCTTGGGGCAAATTTCACAGGCTTTTGCTGTTGATTGAAAGGGAGAAGAGGCCCATCCATTATCAGAAGACAAATTGTATCATCATAGGCAAATGGAGAAGAGAAGAGCCTAGAAAGCATATAGTAGAATGAGTGATTGTCCTACAGGGGTGACACTGTTAATTTTGTTGCACTGAAAAATCCCTCAGCTTTGGGAAGATTTCGTAACGAACAACTGGAGGCATGGGAATTACTATATTGAAAATAAATGAAAACTTTTCCTCCAAAGTTCCTGCTTTGCATTTCAGTTTATATCTTTGTGTTAAAATGGATGAGGTGTCCTTTTGTTTTAAGATACACATCAACTAAGAGAAGATGCTCAGATTTCCAGAGAAAACACAGTTTAGAATACGTGTGGTAAAAGTTAACATTTTTTTAAAAAAAACTTTATTATTGGGCTATCAAAGAGAAGGATCATGTTTATCTTGCTCATCTTCATAACCTTAATCCTAACAGGACAATAAATAATGGTTATATGAATTCTGGAGACAAGAATCTAATGAGAATAGCAATCGTTTTATGTTGTGATATCAACTCAAACATTGTAATAGGATTCTCACAATGGCAAGTGAAAGAAATGCAATCATAGTACCTTAAGCAAAAAGAAATTTTTTATAGGTTCATATATTTTAAAAATCCAGGCATATGTCAATTTCAATCACAGCTGGATCCAGGGTTAAATTACATACATCATCAGGAATTGGTCTTTCCTCTTGCTCTACTTTTTTTTTTTTCAATATTGGCCTCATTCCCAAGGCAGGAAGCCACTACCACCCATACAGCTGGTAGGGGGGCAGTGTTTGGAGGGAGACAGGAAATGGAGAGGAGAGAGCCTCTACCGGTGATGCTACCCAAGCAAGGAGAGAGCTCTGGCCTTCCTACTTCCATTTTAGTCTGAATCATCTATTGGCCAAGCCTAGTGGGAAGCCACTTGGCAAGGGAGCCCGGGAAATGTGGTTTGCTGAGTCAAGCCCACATTGCAGAACAAAGCAGGGGAGTGTTGAAGAATGGATTATACAGCAAACAAGCAAATGACAAGCATGCTACATGGGTACCAAAGTCACAACTTTCACTTTCTGTTTTCATAACACCTAGAACAGTGCCTAGAACATAGTAATAATGACCAGAGTTAACGTTTATTGAGTTCTTACTATGTGCCAGGCACTGTATATGTATGAACTCATTTAATTCTCACAACAACCCAGTGAGATGCATTTTACTATTGTCATCAATTGCATTGCACCAATGAGGAAACTGCAACACAAAGAGGTTCAGTTAATTATCCAGGGTCCCGTAGCTCCTTCATAGTAGGGCAGGGTTTCAAACTGTTTGGATTCAAAGCCTCGACTCATACGCCATTAGGCTCTACTGTCTCTACAGCAGGAACTTAATAAATACATGTAGAAAAGTATACTCTATAAACTCATTAAGAGTTCTTAAAGAAATTGGTGAAAAGGTAAATGACAGTAGAGAACACATCAAACAAGAGATCAAAACAACTGAGATCCTCTTTCAGGCCCAACTCTTTTTCCTGTAAATATGACTCTGATCTTACTACTGCTAATATCTTGTTTATAAAACATGTTAGATTTTTCTAAACACTTATGAATCTGGTGACATTTAAGGATATCAGTAAAACACACAATGCATCAGTAGGTTCCATTGTCTTCTTATCAAGCTCAGCTAAGCCATCTTTAATTTCCACAGGCCAGTCCAGATTCTGTGGTTTCTTTCACAGGAGTCAATGATCACATAGACCTACTGTAAGCAGGTTTCTGTATGCTACAAAGATATTTATAATCTCCTCACTCTTTCAATCATGTGTTTCAGTCTATTGATCAAAAGCTACCAAAAAACTCTTCCCATATGGCTTTTCCCATATCATCATTATTTACATGCAGGAAATTGTTCAAACTAAACACATTAGGAAATAGGTATATTAATCATCTTTGAACTAATCAATTCATTTCAAGATTATGTGCTGAGGATCTATTATACAGCAAGCATGTGTAATGTCAGGAGCCTGGGCATACAGCGCCATCCTCATGGAGGTGTTTAGCAACTAGGTTTATATTTGCCTAGATTGAAGAATGAATTGCCTTGCTTGAATGCACAGAATCAAATTTAAGCTGTGAATAGCAGAAAGGCTTGGTTGTCATGCAGAATATAAAAATGAATTTTAAAATGCTTATGCCAT
>JAQZBX010034019.1:0-25173 GCA_029593785.1 Cabassous unicinctus
TTTTTTTTTCAAAGAACCAACTTTTGGTTTTGTTGATTTATTCTATTGCTTTCTATTCTCTATTTTATCTCCACTCTAATTTTTACTATTTCTTTCCTTCTGCTAACATTGGATTTAGTTTGCTTTTTCTAGTTCTTCTAGGTGTGAAGTTAGGTTATTAATTTTTTGTGTGATCGTTCTTCTTTTTTAACTTAAGCATTTAAGTTATAAATTTCCCTCTGAGCACTGCCTTTGCCATATCCTATAAGTTTTGTTATGTTGTATTTTCATTTTCATTTGTCTCAAGATATTTCCTAATTTCCCTTTTGATGTATTTGTTGACCCATTCGTTGCTTAATAGTGTACTGTTTAATTTCCACATATTTTTAAAAATGTTTCTATTTCCTTCTGCTAATAAATTCTGGCTTTATTCCAATGTGGTCCAAGAATTTACTTTGTATGATTTCAATGTTTTTAAACTTATTAAGATATGCTTTGTGGCCTAACATATGATTTATTCTGAGAATGATTTATATGTACTCGAGAAGAATGTGTAGTCTGCAGTTATTTGGTGAAGAGTTCTATAGATGTCTGTTGGGTAAATTGTTTTATGATATTTTTCAAATTTTCTATTTTCTTATTGATCTTCTGTATAGATGTTCTACCACTTATTGAAAGTGGTGTATTGAGGTCTCCAACTATTATTGTAGAACTATTTCTCCCTTCAGTTCTGTCCATTTTTGCTTCTATATTCTTGGACTCTGTTGTTAGGTGTGTACTTGTTTATAATTGTTATATCTTCTTGTTGGATTGAAACTCTTATCAATATATAAAGTCCTTCTTTGTCTCGTCTAAACTTTTTTGACCTAAAGTGTATTTTGTCTGATGATAATATAACCATGCTGGCTCTCTTTTGGTTACTATTTGTATGGATTATCTTTTCCCACCATTTTACTTTCAATCTCTTTGTATTTTTGTATATAAAGTGAGTCTCTTGTAGACAGCATATGGGTCATACGTTTTTCATCCAATCTTCCTATTTCTGCACTTTAACAACAAATTTAATAAATTTATATTTAAGGAAATAATTGATTAGGTAAGATGTACTTTTGCCATTTAGGTATTTGTTTTCAGTGTGTTTTTGTTTGCATGTGTTTTTGTTTCTCAATAACTCCCTCACTGCCATTTTTTCTTTTATTATTAAGTTGATATTTTTTATACTGTACTATTGACTCTCTTATTTTCTCAACTCTATAGTTTTAGTTATTTTCTTGGTGGTCACCTTTTTTATTACAATTAAAATCTTAAAATGATGATAACAACCTACTTTGAATAGTACCAACTTTCAGTCATATAAAAACTATCTACTCCTTGCTTAATGTGTGTAGAAGTTTTAATTAACTTTACTGTAAAAGTGTGGAAAAGTATGGAGTTGATGTTAACATATTATAGTGAATAGCAGCTGATTTATAAATGGGAATGTGGCTGGAAAGGGTAGTCTAAGGATGTAAATGTCAATCGAAAGAAAGCTATAGAATAATCTAGGGACTGAATAATAACAGTGAACACAGAGGTAGAGGGAAATTGTGGTTGATGGTACAGATGCAAGAGTGTCCTTCTGTGAGCTAGAGCTATTGCAGGGTCACTATTGCAGGGTGGTGGGAATGTGGAGAAGCATGGGAAAAATACAACTTGCAGGGTGGTGGGAATGTGGAGAAGCATGGGAAAAATACATCTGGTGTGACCTATGGACTATAGACTGTGATTAATAGCAATACTGTAATATTCTTGCATTAATGCCAAAGAAGTACTGTGGTGATAATGGAGGGTGTATTAGTCAGTCAAAGGGGTGCTAATGCAAAATACCCGAAATCCATTGGTGGTAGAAGCTTACAGTTACCAGGCCATAAAGCATAAGTTACTTCCCTCACCCAAGTCTGTTGCCACGTGTTGTAGCAAGATGGCTGCCGACGTCTGCCAAGAGTTCAGGCTTCCTGGGTTCCTATCTTCCTGGGGCTTGTTTCTCTCCAGACTCAGCTGCCCTGCTTTCTTCACAAGGCCAGCTGTAGACTATCAGGTGACCGGCTCTGGCTCAGCTGCTCTGCTCTGCTGTGTGCTTACTTCCCAGGGCTCCAGCATTAAAACTACAACCTCCTTTCTCTGCCTGTGGTTTTTCTGTGAATCCTCGCCCACAAGGGGGCCAATCAAAGCCTTCATCATCAGTGAGCTAATTGCCTAGATGGCTGATTACATCTACAATCAAACAAGGAGACTGCTGTCCGCAATGAGTGATGTCTTATCCAATCAGTTGAAGGCTTTAAAAGGGGAAGTGATTTCAGCATTCAGAGAGAGAATTTCCAGCTGTACTTCGGACAGCCAGTGTCTCCTGGGAACTCATCAAGGACCTTCACTGAAGCTTCTGGTTTGCAGCCTGCCTGTGGAATTTGGACTTGTGCTCCCCCACGGTCATGTGAGAGAATTTTAGAAAATCTCATACTATTTACAGATATCTCCTGTTGGTTCTGTTTCTTTAGAGAACCCTAATACAACCAGATTTTATATTTACCTATGTATTTACCTTTACCAATGTTCATTATTTCTTCTATGGCTTCATGTTTCTGTCTAATTTCCTTTGATTTCATCCTGAATTATTCCTTTTAGCATGTCTTTTAGGACAGGTATTCTGGTAATGAAGTCCTTTAATTTTTGTTTATTTGTAAATATCTTGATTTCTCCGTCATTCCTGAAGGATAATTTTATCAGATATAGATTTCTTGTTTGACTTTTTTTTTTTTTCATTAGGGACTTTAAATAATGTGTCATCTCATTGTCTTCTGGTCTCCATGACTTCTGATGAGAAATTTGTTATTAATATTATTGAGGGCCCTTTGTATGTGATAAGTTGCTTCTCTCCTGCTGGTTTCAAAATTCTCTCTTTGTCTTTGGATTTTGATAATTTAGCTCTAATTTGTCTTAGTGTGGATCTCTTTGAATTTACCCTCCTTGGAGTTCATTGGGATTCTTGGATGTTGTATATTTATGTCTTTAATTAGATTTGTGAAGTTTTTGGCCATTATTTCTTCCAACATTTCTTTCCCCTTTCTCTCTCTCTTGTCTGGGACTCATATGATGCATTTGTTGGTATGCTTGATGGTGTCTTTCAAGCTCTGTCAATTTTTTTTTTTTTTTTAAGGTAACAGGGCTGGGGATTCAACCAGGGACTGCATGTGTGGGAAGCTGGCACTCAACCACTGAGCTACACTGGCTCCCCTCTGTCAGTTTTCATTCATTCTTTTTTCTTTCTCTTTCTAACACTGCTGAATAATTTCAATTGTTTTGTCTTCATTTTTGCTTATCTGTACTTCTCCCTCCTCAAATCTTCTATTGAATTCCTCTAGTGAGTTTTTCATTTTAATTATTGTATTTTTAGCTCCAGAATTTCTGTTTGGTTCATTTTTTATAATTTCTCTTTTTTGTTGTTGTTGTTCAGACAATGCTTTCATAATTTCCTTTAGTTCTTTGTCCATGGTTTCCTTTAGCTCATTGAATGTATTTAAGACAGTCAATTTAGCATCTTTGACTAAGAGTTCCACTGTATGATCTTCCTCAGGGATGGTTTCTGGCAAATTCTTTTTTCCTGAGAATGGGCTATACTTTCCTGTTTCTTTATATGTTTTATAATTTTTTTTTGAGAATTAGACATTTTAAGTATTGTTTGTTGGAAATATAATTGTCCTACTCCTCTGCGATTGCTATACTTTTCCTTGTTGAGAGCTGGAGCTGTCAGTTTGTGACATTTCCAAACTATTTTTGGTTCTAAACAGGGAATGGGAAAAGAAAAAAAGACACTGCTCTTTAAAACTCTCTGTCACTTCTGCCAGTGGGGTTGAAACAATGTTTTCTCTCCAAGCCCACACCACCAGAGATAAAAAGTAGTGATCAAAAGCAAGCATCTGCAACTGGACCACACAGCCCTGGTTTTTGGAAGACAAGGTCCTTATGACTCATCACCCTGTCATCAGCAAGCTGCAGCAGGAAAATGGGCTGCAGGCTCCAAAGCTGCCCACCATGTGGCTGGAGGATAGGGGATGGTAGTCACTACATAGAAGGTGAAATTCACTGATATTTACTGAAATTTACCAGTCTTCATATCCAGCAGTTCCCTGGATGCTGCAAGTGTTTTGCTAGACTCCAAAATTCCAAAATAATTGAGTCAGACAGTTCTTTCCAGTTCAATATTTGTTTTTGTGGAGGGACTAGTTCATAGAGCTTCCAGTTCTGCCATCTACCTACAATCCTCCTGAAGAGAGTGGGTAGGAGAGTTGGAGTATGCCCAGGGCTGGCATGGGCAGGAGCCTCCCCAGGGCCCCCAAAATGAGTGCTTCCCAAGGTGGTGTGAGGCTGTAGAACCAGATGGGACAAAAAAGATCCAGAGTTATAGCCTAGGAAGCTGGTCTTCTATGAAGGGAACCTACTGGCCAGGAGTTGGGCACTCAAATTATTTATCCATATATTCCAAGCCCATCTTTCAGATGCTTCATTCTATTTGCTGTTATGGGGAGAGGGAGGGTCTTCTTTGCTTTCCTTTAAAAGGGTAGTAAAATCTTCACGGTCTAGGAAGCGCTAACTCTGCCCTTATGCTCTGACTACTGTGAATACATAGTAGGCAATGTACACTTAAGCAGCACTGACTAATGGGCAAATGAAGGGTCTCCATCAGGAGGTAAATTTCCCCATCTGCATTGCTACATGTGAAAATGTCATACTGATCAGAGCAGTAAGTGCTCAGAAGGGAAGGGCAACATAATGACAGAAACAATTTGGCATCTCATTTGATTTCCTCACAAAAAAATTAACATTTTTAAAAGATTGACTTTCTCCATGGAAATTCCTCTCCAATGTAAGCACTTGACTGATGATGGGCTATTATAAATGCTTATGATCATGAAGATGAGATTTCTATAGCATCAGATGTTGTTATTACTTTGAGTGAAATCACTGTGAGGACAATTTCGGGTCCCACAAGCAGCTCTTAGGTTTAAGAAGTCCCCGTGGATCAGAACACAATTTCCACAGCTCAGTAACACAGACAACCAAGAAGGTGGGGCAGAGTCATGGTGACGTGAGGGGATGCGTGTGAGCAAGGAAAAGCAGTAATGGGTTAGACAATGGTTTGTAACCTTTGTCTCTTAGGTTATCCTCACGTGGGATAAGAGGAAGCTCACAATGTCAGGCACATGTAGTATGTCTCTACTTTAGTCCTAAGAGACACTGTGTGACAATCTGGGGGTCTCTTCACAAGTCCCATGTTATTTTTCTTGACAACCACGGATATTCTTTGTCTTCCTTCAATCCACTCTAGACCACTGTGGGAATGACTTCTCCTGCTAACAATAACAAATGTGTCAACTACTTCTAGAGGTATTGCTGATTCTAGATCAAGGTCAATGCTGCCCAATATCAAAGGTGTCTATACTGGGAACTTCTTGTAGTGGAAGACAGTCTGTGGTCCCCCAATAGCTATTATATTATCTTTTCCTTAGTAAAAGAACTCCAACTTTTAGTTAAGTATACTGCCATCCACTGAAAAGACTATTTCCCAGCCTCCTTAGCTATGGAAGTACATTTTGACCGATAGGATATAAGCAGAAATGCAGTGTAAGACTTCAGGTACATCTTAAAACAATGAAGTTTCACTCTGCCCTTTCCCTTCCCCTTCCTTTTACTAGGCCCAGAATGCAACAGATGTGATGGCTGGAGCTCCAGAAGCCATCTTAGACCTTGAGATGGCCTTGATAGTGAAAGTTGTGTGCTGAGAATGATAGAGACTTGTTTCCTAATGACACCATGGAACCACCACACCAGCTTGTTTAAGCCACTTTTATTTTGGATTTTTAGGATATATGCTGTTAAACCTTATACTAAATGAAAAGCACCAGTTGCTGTAGAAACTCCTTGTTTCAATGCTCCTGAAAACAATTCAGCAACAGCTTTCTGAGGTTTTAATTACATTCCATGCAAATCCTTTTACCTTTTACCCAGACTAGAGTTCATGGAAGCTGAATAACAGATGAGACATTCTGCTAAGATCTCCCTCTTCCAATGCCTCCCCACTGACCACTCAGTACATAGCGAGTGAATAAATGGCACCTTATGACCCCTGTTACTCAGAAACTAATTTCCTAGATACCTGGTCTAGAGAGGTCCTAACACTCATTTCCAGTCCTGGTCGGAAGGGAAGGAGCACAGCACAACTTCCATGACAGTTATGTGTCACCACCTGCAGACCATGTGTGTGGCATTGGGAAAGCTGCTTTGCTTCACTGAATTCCAGTTTCTTCATCTGAGGTCGATAAGATCCAGCTAGATAGGACTGGGAGGGGAGAATTAATCATAAGGTGATGCTTGCAAAAAGACCCAGCACATCACAGGTACTCAGTAAATGTGAGTTTTCTTCCTTTCATCTTAGCAGGCTAACCAGGGCTTCCTTTCTTCAGAGAAAATAAAAAGTGAGAGAGCATGTGACTGATACCTGGTCCGTTTGCATAAAGCAGTGTATTTCAGTTTCAGATCAGAACCAGGAAGCCACACACTTTAAAGTGAAGAGGCAAAAAAAACGTAGACGCAAGAGAGGCCACATCCAGAGACTTGATAGAGAGAAGAAAGGGGCTGAATGCAGTGGATCAATCATCAAGGTGAAAACTTAAAAGATGATTGATTTTCCTCCTTGATGTCCAGATTTCAAGGGCTTTGTTGAATTCCTCCTGGGAAATCAACTTTGAGGCTCATCTGCTACAGAGCGTCATTTCCTCTGAGCTTTGTTTTCAGTGGCTCCCTGGGTTCTGGGTAGGGAGCAAATGCCAATGACCTTGGAGAACAGTAGCTTGGCCCCAGGACCATCCCTCGCTCTCTTTCCCCATCACCCAGTTGGCACCCAGAGTGCTGGGCTTGGAGTGAGTCTCATCAGCTGTCCTGGCTGTGTGGCCTTGGGCAAACTGATTCACCCATCTTTAGGTGGTTACTGACAATTGCCAGAGAATCATCAAGCAGGATAAGGGTGAGGTCTTGAATCTGTGAGATAAGTGGGCAGGATGGAGATGAGCCAGAGGTGAGGAGTCAGATGTGTTCTTAGGACACCAAAGATCAGTTCAGGAAAGTTAATGTTTTCCAGGACAAAGTTCAAGAAGCAAGGAGACAAAAGAGGTGGAGCCAAGTACAGAGAGGGGAAGGAGCAGAACAAGGTAAGATGGGAGCTGGAGACAGAGTGTATGGAATGCCTATGGCCCAGGTTCCTTTGTCCCCAGGTACCTGTTGAGGTGGGGAAAAAAATTGGTTTAAAAGCCCAGAATCAAGGCTGATTGCTGTGAGTCTAACAAGGATGGCATAAGGATTACATGAGTACTGGATGGAAAGCCATGCCACACAGGGCTTGATAAATGTTAGATGAGTGTGAAGCAGAATACAAATAAGGCGAAGGACAAAAGAATCAACAGGAAATTTCTCTTCTCTGCCTAGGAGACAGGGGCCCTCAGATGAACTCAGGGCTACCTCAGGGCTTCCACAACAAATGTGGGTGGAGCTGACCTGCCTCAGGCAGCAACCCAAGCCAAAGCCTGCCCCCACCTTCCCCAACCCCCTGGATCCCTTTGGCAGTGTTGTTCTCTTTCTCTGCTTTCCAAGTCAACAACAACGGCCCCCAGATCAAATCTGGCAAAATGTTTATTTTTGTAAATAAATGTTTATTGAAACATAGCTACACCCATTCATTTATATACCATCTATGGCTGCTTTCATGCTACAATGGCAGAGTTGAGTCATCGGATGGGTAACATATGGCCCACAAACAAAACCAAAAGTATTTGCTACCTCATCCTTTACAGAAAATGTTTGCCAACCACTGGATTCCGTGCAGAAATGTTTGTGGATGGGGCCAGACTCATGACTTCCTTTACTGCTCTGATAATAGTGCCTGTTCCCAGGTGCCTTTGGGAAAGGGCAGCCTGGACTTTGTCCAAATCAGAGGAATTGAAAGAAAAAAAAAAGGAAATTTCAGGGCTGGATGGGGGGATTGTAGAAGATGTAGAGGGTTCTGTGCTGGTCTGATGAAGACCTACCCTGCTCCCAAAGTGTGAGACATCTGGGAAAAGAGGCAACTAGAACATAATGACTATGAGCAAGCTGACCCAATCTCAGGTCATTCTGCCTCTTCCTTGCTGTGTGACTCTGGACAAATTTCTAAATCTCTCTGAGCCTTGATTTCCTTTCCCATAAAATAAGAATAATAGAGTGTCTGCCTTACAGGGCAGAATTTGGAGAGGTCAGGTATATAAAGTATTTAGCACAGATGCTGATACATGACAAACATTTATAAAATGCCATTATTATTATAGACAAGACTTGGGATGGAGAGAGGGGCCCATGTCTGCTTCATTCTCAAGTTCCTGGAAGGAAACAGTTTTTAAGTGTAAGAAATAAGGTAAAAATTCTCCTTAGCACAGGAAACCTGCTATAGAAGTTGCAGAGCAGAAATCATGGTTCTCTTTATTCTGCAACAGAGTAAATATTTTATTTTATTTTTAAAAATGTTTATTTCAAATAAAAAAATAATAAAACAGAAAAAGGCAGCTCAACAAGTTATGGCAGTGTTACTCCTAAAAAGCTCTGTCCGGGCACTTTTATCTCCCCTAATTCCAACTACTAACTCAGTTGTTCCTCTAGTGTTCAGAAAGATACACAGATAAACACAGATTAGTTAAATGACATAGTCAAGGTCTTCTTATTAATGAAAAAAATGAAGAGAAAAAGTACTTAATTATATTCATATCTCACAAAACCAAACCCCATATTCTTTTTTTACCTTTAGCATTAATATAGTACCAACTTTGCTTTTGCTACAAAAACATTACAATGTTGTTGTTAACTATAGTCTATAACTTACATCAGTTGTATTCTTCCCATGTATCACTGCTTTCTTAACACATTGTAGTAGAAAAACATTCCTGTATTATAGTATTAACCAGAATCCTAATCTTCTGCCAAAATCATTGTTATACATTCCATATATTATCTGCCAGCTGTCCTCCAACTAGCTATCATGGAAATGCAGAATAAAACTACAATGAAATATCATCTCACACCGTGCAGAATAGCCATTATGTTAAAAAACAAACAAACAAAAAAAAAAAAAACAGAAAACTGCAAGTGCTGGAGAGGATGTGAAGAAATAGGAGCATTCCTTCACTGTTGATGTATTGTAAAATGGTGCAGCCTTTGTGGAAGACAATTTGGTGGTTCCTCGGGAAAATATGCCTGCCATATAATCCGGCAACCCCACTACTAGAAATATATTCAGAAGAACTGAAAGCAAGGATGTGAACTGATATTTTCCCACCAATGTTCATAGCAGCATTAGTCACAATTGCTAAAAGATGGAAACCTAAGTGTCCATCACCTAATAAATGGATAAACAAGATATATATTCATACAATGGACTATTTTTAAGCTATAAGAAGAAATTAACTAAGGAAGTACATGATAATGTGGAAGAACCTTAAGGATATTACGTTGAGTGAAATACACCAGACACAAAAGTATGAATATTGTATAGTCTCCCTGATATGAACAGTGCAAATATTAATAATTGTTCAGCACATGCCAAAATAAAAATTTCAACTATGTCCATGTCATTGGTGCCACTTCCCACAAACCCCATTTTCTTTTTTATTGTTATTGTTGTTGTTATTAGAGAGGTTGCAGGTTTAGAGAAAAATCACACATAAAATCCAGAGTCCCATATACCATCCTATTATTAACACCCTCCGTTAGTGTGGAACATGTGTTACATTCCATGAAAGAACATTTTTCTAATTGTGCTATTAACTATAGCCCATTGTTTACAATAGGGTTCACTGTGCTGTATAGTCCTATGTTTTTGTTTTTAATTTCTAGTCTAGTAACATATCTACAGCCTAAAATTTTTACTTTTAACCACGTTCAAATACATAATTCAGTGCTGTTAATTATGTTCACAATGTTGTGCTACCATCACCACCATCCATTACCAAAACTTTTCCATCAACCCAAATAAAAGCTCTACAATTTAAGCATTAACTCTGCATTCTCAACCCCCATCCCAGCCTCTGGTAACCTATATTCTGGTTTCTGATTCTATGAATTTGCTTGTTCTAACTATTTCATATTATTGAGATCATATAATATTTGCTCTTTTTTGTCTGGCTTATTTCACTCAATATGATGTCTTCAAGCTTCATACATGTTGTTGCATGTATCAGAACTTCATTCTTTTTTAAGGCTGAATAATATTCCATTGTATGTACATACCACATTTTATTTATCCATTCACTGGTTGATGGAGCTCTTGGATTGCTTCTATCTTTTGGCAATTGTGAATAATGCCACTATGAACATTAGTATGAAAATATCTCTTCGAGTCTCTGCCATCAGTTCTTTTGGGTATATATCAGAGGTGGGAATGCCAAATCATATGGTAATTCAATACTCAACTTTCTAAGGAACTGCCAAACTGTCTTACACAGCAGCTACATCATTTTGCATTCACATCAACAAGGAATGAGTGTCTCCATTTCTCCATATTCTCTTCAACACTGTCATTTTCTGTTTTTTTAAAAGATTTATTTATTTATTTTTATTTATCCCCCGCCCTCCCCGGTGGTTCCCTTTTCTGCTCACTGTGTCTGCTCGTCTGCTCCAGGAGGCACCAGGACCTCCCACACAGGAGGTCCAAGTAACCAGTACCCGAACCCAGGACCTCCTGTGTGGTAAGTGGGTGCCCAACTGGTTGAGCCACATCAGCTTCCCCGTTTTGACTTTTATGATAGCCATTCTAATGGGTGTGAAATGGTATCTCACTGAGGTTTTGATTTGCATTTCTTTAATAACTAATGTGCTGAGCATCTTTTTCTGTGCTTTTGGGCAATTTGTATATCTTCTTTGGAAAAATGTCTATGCAAGTTTTTGCCCATTTTTAAATTGGATTGTTTTTATTGTTGAGTTGTAGGATTTCTTTATATATTCCGTATATTAAACTTTTATCAGATATGCGGTTTCCAAATATTTCCTCCCATTCAGTAAGTTGCTCTTTTTACCTTCATGATAAAGTCCTTCCATGCACAAAAGTTTTGAATTTTGATGAGGCCTCATTTATGTACTTTTCTTTTGTTTCTTCTGCTTTGGGTATAAAGTCTAAGAAACCATTGCCTAACAGAAGAGCCTGAATATGCTTCCCTACATTTTCTTCTAGGAGTTTTATGGTGCTGGTTCTTAAATAAAGTTCTTTGATCCGTTTTGAATTGATTTTTATATATGGTGTGATATTGGGTCTGCCTTCATTCTTTTGCATATGGACATTCTGCTTTCCCAGCACCATTTATTGAAGATACTATTCTTTCCCAATTGAGTGGACTTGGCACACTTGTCAAAAATCAGTGGGCCATAAACATGAAGGCTGATTTCTGAACTCTTCATTCAATTCCATTGGTCTATATGCCTACCCTTGTGCTGGGTTTTTGTTGTTGTTGTTGTTGTTTTTAAAGATACTTTGATTATATAAATGTTACATGAAGAATGTAGAGGATTCCCATATGCCCCACTCCCTACCCCTCCCACATGTGCCCACATTAACAACATCCTTCATTAGTGGGGTACATTTGTTACAATTGATGAACACACATTGGAGCATTGCCACTAAGTGTGGATTATAGATTACGTTATAGTTTAAACTCTCCCACACAATTTTGTAAGTTATGACAAGATACACAATGGCCTGTATCTGTCTCTGCAATGTCATTCAGGACAACTCCAATGTCCCGAAAATGCCCCCATACCTCACCCATTCCTCCCCTCTCCCTCCCCTCAGAAACTCCGGTGGCCACTGCCTCCACATCAATGATAAAAGTTCTTCCACTGCTAGAATAACAGTAAGTCTACAGTAGAATAACAGTAAGTCTACTGTAATCCGTTGTTTATTCCCCAATCCTAAGGATTCTGGGATGGTGATGCCCACTCCACCTTTAATTGAGAGGGAACTCCATGATGTTTTGATTACTGTGGCTTTGTAATAAATTTTAAGATTGAGAAGTTTGAATCCTTAAACTTCGTTCTTCTTTTCCAAGAGGTATTAGGCTATTTGGGGCCCCTTATCTTCCCATATAATTTTTTAAAATTTTATTGAAATATATCTTTCATAAATGAATATACATAAACAATAAATGTATGATAAAAATTGTGAACTTACAAAAAAACATGGATATCATCATACAGGGCTCCCATACATCACCCCACCACTAACACCTTGCATTGATGTGAAATATTTGTTAAAAACTATGAAAGAACATTGTCAAAATATTATTACTAATTATAGCCCAAATCTTACATTTGGTGTATTTTTCTCCTAACCCACCCTATTATTAAAACCCTGTATTAGTATTATATATTTATTATAGTTCATAAGAGGACATTCTCCTATTTGTCTTGCTAACCACAGTCCGTCTTCCACCACAGGATTCCCTATGTTACACAGTCCCATGCTTCACACAATCCATTCAAAGTGTATACTCAGTGGCTCTCATTTTCATCACAGAGTTGTGCTGTCATAACCTCAGTAAATTTCAGAACATTTTCATTACTCAAAAAGGAGAAATCCCACACCCCCTCTCACTCCTCTATTGTTGTTCCTTTGAATGGATATATCTTCTTTGCCATTGCTTCAAAAATATTATAAAATTACTGTTAACTATTATCCATAAGTTACAATAGTTGTAATTTTCACATGTATCACCATATCCTTAACACTCTGAAGAGGACAAAATTTCTTATATTTATACTATTAGCCAAAATCTTCATCCACCACCAAAAACGCTATGTTATGTATTCCCTAGATTATTCTCTAGTTTCCTTTCAATTGACATTTACTTCCACAGACTACCCCTTTCACCCAAAATCACATTTATAAACCAGTAGTGTTAATTATACTCACTATAATGTGATACCATTAACTCTATTCATGTCCACACTTTTACAATAAATCTTATTAAGAATTCTACATACATTAAGCATTAGCTCCCATTCTCAATCCACATTCTATCTCCTAGTTAGCTATACTCTAGAGTTTACCTCCATAAGCTTACTCATCATACTTAGTTCATATAAATATGAACTAAGTTCATACTTAAGTTCATACTTTGTATGAACTTAGTTCATACAAATATTGTATAGTGAGACCATACAATATTTGTCCTTTTGTGTCTGGCTTATTTCATTCAACATAATGTCCTCAGGGTTCACCCATGTCATCATATGCATCCCAATTTCATTTCTTCTTACAGCTGAATAATATTCCATTGTGTGTATATACAACATATTGTTTATCTATTTATTGGTTGATGGACATTTGGGCTGGTTCCATATTTTAGCAATTGTGAATAATGCTGCTATGAACATTGTTGTGAAAATGTCAGTTCACACCCTTGCTTTCAGTTCTTCTGAGTATAGTCTTAATAATGGGATTGCTGGATCATACCTCAGTTCTATATTCAGCTTCTTGCGGTACCACCAAACTGCCTTCTACCGAGGCTGCACCGTTCTACATTCCCTGAACAGTGAAGCAGTGTTACGGTTTCTCCACCTTCTCCCAGCACTTATAGTTTTCTGGTTTTTAAAAAATAATGGCCATTCCATAAGGTGTGAAATGGCATCTCGTAGTTTTGATCTGCATTTCCCTAATAGCTAGTGATGTTGACCATTTTTCATGTGCTTTTTAGCCCTTTGTATTTCCTCTTTGGAAAAATGTCTATTCAAGTCTTTTGCCCATTTTTAATTGGGTTGCTTGTCTTTTTATCATTGAGTTGTATGATCTCTTTATAGGACATGGATATCAAACCCTTATTGGATATGTGGTTTTCAAATATTTTCTCCCATTGAGTAACTGTCCTTTTACTTTCTTGACAAAATCTTTTGAATAACAAAAGTGTTTAATTTTGAGGAGGTGCGATTTATCTATTTTTTCTTTCATTGCTCGCACTTTAGGTGTAAGATTCTAGGAACTACTGCCTACCACAAGATCTTGAAGACACTTCCCTATGTTTTCTTCTAGGAGTTTTATGGCTGTAGCTTTTATATTTAGGTCCTTGATCCATTTTGAGTTAATTTTTGTATAAGGTGAGAGATAGGGGTCCTCTTTCTTTCTTTTGGATATGGATATCCAGTTCACCCAACATCTCTTCTTGATTAGACTGTTCTGGCCCAGTTGAGTGGCCTTGATAGCTTTGTCAAAAATCACTTGGCCGTACATGTAAGAGTATGTCTGAATTCTCAGCTTGGTTCCATTGGTTAATGTCTATCTTTATGCCAGTACCATGCTGTTTTTACCACTGTAGCTAGGTAATATACTTTAAAGTCAGGAAGTGAGAGTCCTCCAACTTCTTTCTTCTTTTTAAAGACATTTTTGGCTCTTCAGGGCCCCTCACCCTTCCAAATAAATTTGATAATTGGCTTTTCTATCTCTTCAAAAAAGTTGTTGTTGGGATTTTTATTGGGATTGTGTGGAATCTGTAAATCAGTTTGGGTAAAACTGACATCTTAATGATATTTAGTTTTCCAATCCATGAACCTGGAATGTCCTTCTATTTATTTAGGTATTCTTTGCTTTCTTTTAGCAATGTTTTGTGGTTTTCTGAATACAGGTACTTTATGTCCTTGGTTAAATTTATTCCCAAATATTTTATTCTTTTAGTCACTATTATAAATATTTTCTGTCTTCTTCCTCAGATTGCTCATCAGTAGGATATAGAAACACTACTGATTTTTGCTTATTAATCTTGTATTCTGCCACTGCTGAATTCACCTAATAGTTCTGGTAGCTTTGTTGTGGATTTTTTACATATCAGATAATAACACCAGCAAATAGCAAATTTTCCCTTCTTGCTTTCTTATTTGGGTATCTTTTTTTCCTTGCCTAATTGCTCTACCTAGAACTTCTAGCACAATACTGAGTAACAGTAGTGGGAATGGGCATTTTTGTCCAGTTCCCAGTTTCAGTGGAAAGCTTTCAATCTTTCACTTGAGTATAAAGCTAGCTGTGGGTTTTTCATAGATGCACTTTACCATGTTGAGAAAACTTCCTCTATTCTTTTTTTTTTTAAGGTATCAGGGGCTGGGGATTGAACACGGGACCTCGTATGTGGGGAGCCGGCGCTTAACCACTGAGCTGCATCGGCTCCCCTGAGTTTTTTTTTTTGTTTTTTTTGTTTGTTTGTTTGTTTGTTTTGCTTGTTGTTTTTTGTTTGTTTGTTTTTTTCTAGGATCACCAGGAACTGAACCCAGGACCTTCAATGCAGGAAGCAGGCACTCAACTGCTTGAGCCACATCTGCTTCCTATTTTTATCTTTTGGAGTGTTTTTATCAAGAAAGGATGCTGTATTTTGTCAAATGTTTCTTCTGCATCAATCGAGAGTTTTATGTGATTTTTCTTCTTCAACTTATTAATGTGGTTTATTACACTAATTGATTTTCTTGTGTTGAACTACTCTTGCATATCTGGGATAAAATTCACTTGATAATGGTGTATAATTCTTAAAATGTGCTTTTGTATTCCTTTTGCAAGTATTTTGTTGAGGATTTTTGCATCTATATTCATTGGAGAAATTGTTCTATAATTTTCTTTTTTCGTAGTATCCTTACCTAGTTTTGTTATTGGGATAGTATTGGCTTCATAGAATGAGTTTGGTAGGATTCCTTCCGGTTCAATTTTTTGGAAGAACTTGAGGAAGATTGGTATTAGATCACCTTTCAATGATTGGTAGAATTCGCCTATGAAGCAACCAGTCTGGGCTCTTCCCTTTTGGGAGGCTTTTGATGACTGTTTCAATCTCTTTACTCATGATTGGTTTGACGAGGTCTTCTATTTCTTTTAGGGTCAGTGTAGGTTGTTCATGTGTTTTTTAGGAATTTGCTCATTTCGTCCATGTTTCCAGTTTTTTTGGCATACAGTTGTTCCTAGTATACTCTTATGATATCTCTTATTTCTGCAGGGTCAGTGGTTATGTCCACCCTCTCATTTCTGATTTTATTTATTTGCATCTTCTCTCTTTTTATTTTGTCAGTTTAGCTAAAGGTTTGTCGATTTTGATAATCTTGAAGAACTAACTTTTGGTTTTGTTGATTCTATTTTTGTTGTTGTTGTTGTTCTCAATTTCATTTATTTCTGCTCTGATCTTCATTATTTCTTTCCTTCAACTTGGTTTGAGATTAGTTTGCTGCTATTTTTCTATTTCCTCCAGGTGTGCAGTTAGGTCTTCAATTTTAGCCCTTTCTTCTTTTTTAATGTAAGCATTGAGGGCTATAAATTTCTCTCTTAGCACTGCCTTTTCTGAATCCTATAGATTTTGATATGCTGTGTTGTCATTTTCATTTGTCTCAAGATATTTACTGATTTCTCTTGCAATTTCTTCTTTGACCCACTGATTATTTGAGTGTATTATTTATTCTCCATATATTTGTGAATTTTCCCTTTTTCCAACTGTTATTGATTTCCAGCTTCATTCCATTATAATCAGAAAAAGTGCTTTGTATAATTTTAATCTTTTTAAATTTATTGAGACCTGTCTTGTGACCCAACACATGCTCTATCCTGGATAAGAATCCATGAGCACTTGAAAATAATATATATCCTGGTGTTTTGCAGTGTAATGCTCTATAAATGTCTGTTAGGTCTAGTTCATTTATCATATTATATCATATCATATCATATTATTTAAACTTCTTTTTCCTTTTTTTTTTTTAAGATTTATTTACTTTATTATTATTTTTTTATTTATCCTCCCTCTCTCAGATGATTCTCTTGTCTGTCTGCTCACTGTTTGCTTGCCTTCTCCAGGAGGCACTGGGAACTGAACCTGGGACCTCCTACATGAGGGGCAAGTGTCCAATGGCCTGAGCCACATCCGCTACCCGCAGGCTGTGGGGGCAGTGTCTAGCTCATTGTGGCAAGGGTGGCATCTAGCTCATCTTCTTTTAGGAGGCACTAGGACCCAACCCGGGACCTCCCATATGGTAGATGGCCACCCAATTGGTTGAGCCACATCTGCTTCCTTCTGTTTCCTTTTTCTTCCTCTGTGCAGATGTTCTATGCAATACCAAGAGTGGTATGTTGAAGTCTCCAATGATTATTGCAGAGACATCTATTTCTCCCTTCACTTTGCCACTGTGTGTATCACGTATCTTGGAGCACCCAGGTTAGGTGCATAAATATTTATTTTCATTATTTCTTCTTGGCAAATTGCCCCTCTTATTAATAATATTTAATGACCTTCCTCATCTCCTACAACAGTTTTGCATTTAAAATCTATTTTGTCTCATATTAGTATCATTATCCCAGATCTTTTTTTGGTTACTACTTGCGTGGTATATCTTTTTCCAGACTTTCACTTTCAACCTGATTGTGTCCTTATATCTGAGATGAGTCTCTTGTAGACAGCATACACATAGATAGCTCATATTTTTTTTATCCATTCTGTCAGTCTATGTATTTTGGTTGGGGAAGTCAATCCATTAACATTCAATGTTATTACTATAAAGGCATCACTTATTTCATCCATTTTATCCCTTTGGCTTTTTTGTTGTCATGTCTTATTATTGTCTATATTTTTACCTTTTAAGTTACCCTTACTAATAATCTTCATTTCTACATTCTTCTCCAAATATTCACCCTTGTCTTTTCCCTTCAGGCTGTAGTACTCCCTTTAGCATCTCTTTTAAATCTGGTCTTTTGGTACCATACTGTCTCAGTTTTCATTTGTCTGTGAAGAATTTAAACTCACCCTCATTTTTGAAGGACAGTTTTTCCAGATAAGGAATTCTTGGCTGGCAGTTTTTCTCTTTCAGTACCTTAAATACATAATACCACTTTTTCTCACCTCCAAGGTTTCTGATGAGAGATTGGAACTTGGTCTTATTGAGGTTCCCTTGTATGTTTCTATGTGATGCATAGCTTTTCTCTTGTTGTCTTCAGAATCTTCTCTTTATCTCTGGTATTTGTAATTCTGAATAGTACGTGTCTTGAAGTAGGTCTATTCATATTTATTCTGTTTGAGGTTTATTTTCCTTCTTGATATTTGTATCTTTCATAAAGATTGGAAAGTTTTCAGTCATTATTTCCTCAAATATTCTTTCTGCCCCTTTTCCATTCTCTTCTCTTTCTGGGACACAGAAAATACGTATGTTTGTGCATTTCACATTATCATTCAATTCCTTGAGATCCTGTTCCATTGTTTCCATTCTTTTCTCTTTTTGTTCTATCTTTTCAAGTTCAGATGCTCTGTCTTCCATTTCACTAATTCTGTCCTCTATAAATTCAATTCTACTGTTTTATGCCTGTAATTTATTTTTAATCTCATCCATTGTGACTTTCATTCCCATTAGCTCTGTTGCTTTTCTTTGCAGGCTTTCAAATTGTTCCTTATTCTCTCCCAGTGTTTCCCTGATATCCTTTATTTCTTTAGTCATATTTTCTTTAAATTCCTTGAAGTGATTTAGGAGAGTTTCATGATTATCACTGATTAATTGTATTAAATCCTGTATCTCGTCAGGATATTTGGTTTGTTCTTTGGCTGGGCCATCTCTTCCTGTTCCCTAGTATGGCTTGTAATTTTTGCTGATGTCTAGGCATCTGAATATGTTGGTGAGTTTACTCTGGTAGTCAATTTCCCTCTCTTGCCTAGTGATTTTGTTTCACAGCTCTTCTTTGACTTTTGGTTCAACTTATTTAAGTCTTTAAAATTGCCCAGCTTAAGTTATCAAAATAAGGCCAGATCTGCTCCAAGGGAGTTGGGACAAGAGATTCCAAAAATGGGGCTCAGATCTGCTCCAATGGGTCTGGGGCAAGAGACTCCAAAAATTGTTTTATATCCTTGCAGTTTCCTGGCCAACCAGCAGATGGCACTTATTGGTGAATATTTCCATAAAGATGTCTCTTTCAACCTCTACTTGCCTGTGATTCTGATCTGGCCAGAGCCATGATCCAAAGTGGGCTCTGCTGGCCCAACTCACTGAAGAGAAACCAGTCTCTGCCCTCCACCACACCCTCCCTCTTCCCAGGAAGGAAGACATCTGTTCCCCTGTCAGTGGCTGCAATGAGCCATGGTTTTTATCCAGGCTGTTCTTTAGGGTGGGGGATGGGTACCATTCCTATCTTTGGGGGTTAGTAACTCAAGGTTTTCATTTTGGCTTCTTTATCTCTCTGCCCCTCACCCTCTTGGAGAATGTATAGCACTTTCCTAGTCTTTAGAGCCCTAAAGCAGCTTCCTTGGACAGACTCTTGCTCTACTTCCATTGTTTTTATGAGAGGGCTGAACCCTGCCTACCTATTCTGATCCCATCTTATAGGGTGTCTTTGCATATAAATTTGATATTGTTTTTCCCATTTCTGAAAGAAGACTTGGAATTTTGACTAGGGTTGCATTGAATCTATAAATCGCTTTGGTAGAATTGACATCTTAACAATATTTAGTCTTCTAATCTATGAACAAGGGATGTCTTTCCATTTATTTGGGTCTTCTTTGATTTTATTAAACAATGTTTTGTAATTTTCCATGTACAAGTCTTTTACATTCTTGGTTAGACTTATTCATAGGTATTTGATTTTTTTAATTGTTATTGAGAATGGAATTCATTTTCTGTTTTCTACGTTCGCTGTTCATTTATTATGTATAGAAACACTACTGGTTTTTGCAAGTTGATCTTGTACCCTCACCACTTTGCTGAATTCATTTATTAGTTCCGGTAGCTTTCTTGTGGATTTTTCAGGATTTTCTGTGTGTAAGATCATGTCATCTGCAAATAGGAAATGTTTCACCACATTCTTTCCAACTCAGGTGACTTTAATTTCTCTTGCCTAATTTCTCTAGCTATAACTTCCAGTACAATGTTAAATAACAGTGATAACAGTAGGCAACAATATCTTGCTCCTGATCTTGGAAGGAAAATTTTCAGTTGACCTGTGGGTTGTTCATATATGCCCTTATCATGTTGAGGAAGTTTCCTTCTATTTTTAGTTTTCTAAGTGTTTTAATCAAGAAGAAGGGCTGGATTTTGTCAAATACCTTTTCTGCATCAATTGAAATGATCATGTAGTTTTTTCCCTTTGTTCTGTTAATGTAGTGTATTACATTAATTGATTTTCTTATGTTGAACCACCTTGTATACCTGGGATAAATCCCACTTAATCATGGTAATAATTCTTTTGATATGCACTGTTGGATTCATTTTGCTAACATTTTATTAAGGATTTTTACATCTATATTCATAATGGATATTGGTCTGTAGTTTTCTTTCCTTGTAGTATCTTTATCTGGCTTTGGTATGAGGTTGATGTTGGCCTCATAGAATGAATTAGGGAGTGTTGCCTCTCTTCAATTTTATGGAAAAGTTTGATCAGGATTGGTGTCAATTCTTCTTGGAATGTCTGGTAGAAGTCCCCTGTGAAGCCATCTGGTCCTGGACTTTTCTTTGTTGGGAGGTTTTTGGTTACCAGTTATTGATAAAATCTCTTTACTAGTTATTTGTTTATTGAGATCTTCTATTTCTTCTTGAGTCTATGTAGGTATTTTGTGTATTTCTAGGAATTTGTACATTTCCTCTAGATTATCTAATTTGTTGGCATATAATTGTTCATAGTATCCCTTTCTAGTCCTTTTTATTTCTGTGGGTTTTGTAGTAATGTCCCCTTTTCATTTCTGATTTTAATTATTTGTATTCTCTCTCTCTTTTTTTTCTTTGTCAGTCTAGGTAAAGGTTTGTCAATTTGATTGATCTTTTCAAAGAACCAACTTTTGGTTTTGTTAGTTCTCTTTATTTTTTTAAATTCTTTATTTCATTTATAACCTCTTATAAACTTTGTCATTTCCTTCCTTCTAATCACTTTGGGTTTAGTTTGTTCTTTTTCTAGATCCTCCAGTTTTGAGGCTATGGCTCTGATTTGAGAACTTTCTTCTTTATTAATATAAGCATTTGGAGCTATAAATTTCCCTCCCATAACTACCTTTGCTGCATCTTTTCTTTTGTTGCTTGTGCTTTGATTGTAAAGTCCAAGAAACACCACCTACCATAAGATCTTGAAGATGTTTCCCTACATTTTCTTGTAGTAGTTTTATGGTCCTGCTTTTATATTTAGTTCTTTGATCCATTTTGAGTTGATTCTTGTATAAGGAGTGAGATAAGGGTCCTCTTTCATTCTTTTGGTTATGGATATCCAGTTCTTCCAGTACTATTTGTTGAAGAGACTGTTTTATCCCAGTAATGTGGACTTGGTAGGTTTGTCAGAAACCTGTTGGCTGTAAAGGTGAGGGTCTATTTCTGGACTCTCAATTCCATTCCACTGATCAAAGTGTCTATCTTTATGCCAATACCATGGTGTTTGGACCACTATAGATTTGTAATATGTTTCAAGGTCAGGCAGTGAGAGTCCTCCCACATTGTTATTATTTTTAAGATGTTTTTGGCTATTTGAGTGCCTTTTCCCTTCCAAATAAATTTGGTAATTGCCTTTTCTATTTCCGTAAAGTAAGCTGTTGGAATTTTGATTGGGATTGCATTGAATCTATAAATCATTTTGGATAGGATTGACATCCTTATGGCGTTCAGTCTTCTAATCCATGTACACGGAATGTCTTTTCATTTGTTTATGTCTTCTTTGATTTCTTTAAGAAATATTTTATAGTTTTCTGAATATAGGTCCTGTACATCTTTGGTTAAATTTATTCCTAAGTATTTGAGTCTTTGTTGCTATTGTAAATATAATTTTTTCCTAATTTCCTCTACAGATTGTTGGCTACTAGTATACAGAAACATTACTGATTTGTTAAATTTGATCTTGTATCCTGCCACTTTGCTGAATTCTATTATCTTAAGTAACTTTGACATAGACATTTCAAAATTTTCTAAATAGAGGACCAAGTTATCTGTGAATAGTGAGAGTTTTACTTCCTCTTTTCCTATTTGGATGCCTTTTATTTTTTTTTATCTAATTGCTTTAGCTAGAATTTATAGTACAATGTTTAATAACGGTGGTGACAATGGACATCTTCGTCTTATTCTTGATCTTAAAGAGAAAGCTTTCAATCTTTCCCCCTTAGAAGGATGCTGGCTGTGGGTTTTTCATATATGCCCTTTATCATATTGAGGAACTTTCCTTTTATTCTTATTTTTTGAAGTATTTTTATCAAGAAAGGATACTGGATTTTTTAAAATGGCTTTTCTGAATCGATTGAGATGATCATGTAATTTATTTCCTTCAATTTATTATTGTAGTGTATTGTGTTAATTGACTTTCTTGTGCTGAACTACCCTTGCATACCAGGAATAAATCCCACTTGGTTGTGGCATGTAATTCTTTAAATATGCTGTTGGGATCTAAGCCCCTCTCAATTAGAAACAGAGTAGGCATCACCATCTCAAAATACTCAAGACTCGGGGATGAACAGTGGACTAAAGTAGAGTTATTATTATTCTTTTATAGATGTATTATTATTCTAGCAATGTAAGAACTTGTATCATCGATATAAAGGCAGTGGCTACCAGAGGCTCTGAGGGGATGAAGAGGGAAGAATAGGTGTATCATCGGGGCATTTTTGGGACATTGGAATTGACCTGCATGACATTGCAATGATGGATACAGGCCATTATACATTTTTTCAAAACCTATAAAATCATGCGGGGCAGACTGCTAACTATAATGTAAATTATATTCCATGGTTAGTAGCAATGCTTCAATATATGTTCATCAATTGTAATGTTCATCAATTAACATTGTCACATTAATGAAAGATGTTGTAAATGGGGGAAGTGTGGGAGGGGGAGGGAGTGGGATATGTGGGAATCCCTTATATTTTTTATGTAACATTTGTGTAATCTAAAGCTTCTTTAAAAATAAAACATTTCAAAAAAATATGCCATTGAATTCCATTTCCAAGTGTTTGTTGAGAATTTTTACATCTATGTTCATTAGAGAGATTGGATTATAATTTTCTTTTCTTGTAGTATCTTTATCTGGCTTTGGTATTAGGGTAATGTTGGCTTCATAAAATGTGTTGGGTAATTTTCCCTCCTCTTCAATTGTTTGGAAAAGTTTAAACAGAAATGCTTGGTAGAACTCACCTGTAAAACCATCCGGTCCAGGACTTTTCTTTGTTGGGAGATTTTTGATGACTGATTCAATCTCTTTAAAGGTGATTGGTTTGTTGAGTTCTTGTATTTCTTGTAGAGTCAATGTTGTTTATATGTGTGCTTCTAGGAATTTGTCCATTTCATCTAGGTTGTCTAATTTGTTGGCATATAGTTTTTCATAATATCCTTTATGATCCTTTTTATTTCTGTGGGGTCAGTCATAATGTCTTCTCTTTCATTTTTTATTTATTTGCATCTTCTCTCTTTTTTTCTTTGTTAGTCTAGCTAGGGTTTGTCAATTTTATTGATCTTCTCAAAGAACCAGCTTTTGTTTTGTTGATTTTCTTTACTGTTTCTTTGTTCTTAGTTTCATTTATTTCTGTTCTAATCTTTATTTTTTTCTTCCTTCTGCTTGCTTTGGGATTGGTTTGCTGTTCTTTTTCTAGTTCCTCCAGGTGTTCAGTTAGGTCTTTTATTTTAACTTTGTCTTCTTTTTAAATATAGGCATTTAGGGCTATAAATTTCCTTCTCAGCACTGCCTTTGCTGCATCCCATACATTTTGATAAGTTGGATTATCATTTTCATTTGTCTTGAGAATTTACTAATTTCTCTTACAATTTCTTCTTTGACCCACTGAGTGCTTAGGAGTGTGTTGTTTAACCTCCACACATTTGCAAAATTTCCCCTTTCCCATATATTATTGATTTCTAGCTTTATTCCATTTTGATCTGAGAATGTGCATTGTATAATTTCAATCTTTTTTATATTTATTGAGACCTGATTTGTGACCCAACATGTGGTCTATCCTGGGAAAAGATCTATGAGCACTTGAGAAGAATATATAACCCAATGGCATGGTATGCAACATTTTTAATGTGTTTGTTAGATCTAGCTCATTTATTATATTTTCAAGTTCTAATTTCCTTGTTGATCTTCTGTCTAGTTCTGTCTAATGATGTGAGTGGTGTCTTGAAGTCTCCAACTATTATTGTAGAGATGCCTATTTCTCCCTTCAGTTTTGTCAGAGTTTGTCACGTGTATTTTGGGGCACCCTGGTTAGATGAATAGATATTTATGACTGTTACTTCTTCTTGGTGTATTGTCCCTTTATAAAATAGATAATGGCCTTCTGCATCACTTATAACGTTTTGTGTTTAAAATCTGTTCTGTCCAATATTAGTATAGCTACCCCTGCTCTTTTTTGGTTACTGTTTGCATGTAATATCTTTTCCAACCTTTCACTTTCAGCTGATTTGTACCCTGGATCTAAGGTGAGTCTCTTATAGAGAGTATATGGATGGCTCATGTTTTTTTAATCCATTCTGTCAGTCTTTATCTTTTGATTGGGGGAGTTTAATCTATTCACATTCAACTAATATTACTGTAAATGCATATTTACTTCCACCATTTTATTCTTTGGCTTTCATATGTTATATCTTATTTTTGTTTTTTTTACTCTTTTGATTATCCTTTCTGATAGTCTTCCCTTCTACACTCTCCTCTAAGCTTCTTTCTCCTGTCTTTTTCTTTCAGTATGTAAGGCTTCCTTTAATGCTTCCTGCAAAGCCAGATTCTTTTTTTTTTTTCTTTCATAATTGAGATTTTATCCATTGTTTTGAAGATCAAGACACAGAGATCATGAACAATTTGTACACAATTCTTAATGTATGTACTGAAAACCTAAAAAGCCATGTAGTTGTAGTTGTTTTCTAAGTTATTCCAGTGACTTTCCAGTTTAAAATTTGGGGGAAAGTTTTCCTTAAGAGGATATCAAGGGAGCAGATGTGGCTCAAGCAGTTGGGTGCCCACCTCCCACATGAGAGGTCCCAGGTTAAGTTCCTGGTGCCTCCTAAAGAAGATGAACAGACACTGCAACCAGCAAATGCCACGAGCTGCCACCCCAACCAGCAGACGCTGCAACTGCCGCAATGAGCAGACACCACAATGAGCAGATGCCACAACCAGCAGACTATGCAACCAGCAGGAAATGGAAGTGG
>JAQZBX010034020.1:0-25154 GCA_029593785.1 Cabassous unicinctus
AGTTGCTGAATTTTTCTTTGAATGATTTATCAGTATATAGTGATTTTTTTTCTCCTAGGGAGCAGTTGTATTTTTAAGTATACCTGTTATGAGTTACAGAAAAATCATATATAATGAACAGTGTTCCCGTATACTCCCCCTCATATGCATAGATTCCCTTATCATGAATATTTTCCATTAGTATGGTAACTTTATTCCAAAGGATAAATCTAGATTCTTTTTATTATATGGTTAACTGTAGTCCATATGCATATATACTCTTCCTATTCCCTTCTGAAACCCCTCTTCTTGTTGCAATTGTTACATTTTGCCTTTAAAATATATTTTACCCTATATTAGCATCACTACACCTGCAATTTTTTATTGTTATTAGTGTGGAATATCATTTCCAACCTTTCACTTTCAGGTTGATAGTGTCCTTGTGCCTAAGGTGAGTCACTTATAGACAACAAATAGATGGCTCATTTTTTATCATTCTATCAATCAATGTTTTTAATTTGGGGAGTTTAATCCATTAACATTCAGTGTTACTACCATAAATGTATTATTTCATCCATTTCACCCCTTGGCTTTCTGTTGCCATATTTTACTATTGTCTGTCTTTTAACCCTTTCAATTTTTCTTAATTATGTTCTTGATATCTACACTCTTCTCCAGGACTCCCTGCTTTGCCTTTTACTATCAGGCTGTAACACACCTTTTAATATCTCTTGTGGATTCAGTCTCTTGGTAACATACTCTCTCAGTTATTGTTTCTCTGGAAAGAATGTAAGCTTGACTTCATTTTTGAAGGATAGTTTGGCTGGGTAAATAATTCTTAGGTGACAGTCCCTTAAATATATCAAACTGCTGACTTCTCACCTCCATGGTTTCTGAAGACAGATTGGCATTTAGCCTTATTAAGGCTTCTCACTTTAAGCAAAACATTGCTTTTCTCTTGCTGCTCTCAAAATCCTCTAATTTTGGCCCTTGACAATCTGAATAGTAGATGTCTCAGAGAAGGTCTATAAAGATTTATTCTGCCTGGGTTATGTTGTCCTTGAATATTGATATTCATGTATTTCATAAGGGAATATTTTCAGTCAGTATTTCCTCAAAAATTTTTTCTACCCCCTTTCCATTTTCTTTTCCTTCTGGGACACCCATAATGTGTATGTTTGTGCATTTTGAGTTGTCATTCATTTCCCTGAGTCTCTGTTCAATTTTTTCCACTCTTTTCTCTGTATTTTTTCTTATCTTTCCACATTTAAATGTCCTATTGTCAAATTCACTAATTTGTTCTTCTAACATTTCAAACCTGCTGTTATATGCCCCTAATGTATTTTTTTTTAATGTAATGGGGATCTGGGATTGAACCGGGGACCTTGCCTGTGGGAAGTTGATGCACAACCACTGAGCCAACTCAGCTACCATTTTTTGGTTTTTAAATTTGTTTGCTTGTTGTTTGTTGTTGTTTTTTCAGAGAGGCACTGGAAACCAAACCTGGGACCTCCAATGTGAGAGGTCAGTGCTGAACAAATTAGGCCATATTCAATCCCTTCTAATGTATTTTTTTTCATGTTACTATTTTTTTTTATTGCGGGTAAAAATCAAAATTTTCACAATACATACAAATATTTGTAAAATGATATATAAATACATATGCATATATGTGCATTTGTTTACATAAATGTTATTTTATATATATGTATATGTATTTTTAAAGGTGCTAAGATTACATAATATTACTCAGAAATTACAGGGATTCCCATGTTCCCAACCTCCCACACCTCCAACAATATCCCACACCACCATCCTTCATCCGAGGGACACAACACCTGCAATGGATATACACATCCTGGGGCCTTGCCACCGAACATGGACCACAGTTCACATCATACACCACACTCGCTCCCACACGGTTCTGCATGGTATATGCTGATGGAAAATGGCCTACATCCGCTGCCGCAATGCCACTCAGGACAACCCCAAATTCCCTAAAAAGCCCCTGTATTTCAAATGCCGCTCTTCTCCCTGCCACCGGCTCCACCTCACTGTTACAATTTCTTCCATTGCTTGAATCACAATACGTGTACAAGAGAAGAGCACCAAGTCCACTCTAGTCCACAGTTCCTTCCCCAATCCTGAGGGGACTGGAATGGTGATGTCCACTCCACCTCCAAGTGAGAGAGGGCTTATATCCTGTATATACGGTGGATGGGTTTATCCTGCCTGCAGCTGCAGGCCCTCTCCATTCCCTGGGATGGCCGTTGCCCTTCATCATCTCCTCGCCAGGCCACCTGGATGAGTCCATTGAGCTGAAGGGTAGGATTTGCAGCTTCACCTATATTCCAGACACAGCTGGCACATAGGTAGGCCAGAGGCTTCAGTCTTTGGAAGTACACCTAACAACTCCAGCATCACATATAGGTTTGAATAGAAGGGACTGATGGACAATGTGCAGGGAGGACTTATTTGAGTCCAATTGTGTCACTGTCATGAGCACAGACTCCAATGAAGAGGCCACTAACTAGGCATCAATCTCTGGGACTATCCCCACTTATATAGGAACTGGGGGTTTCCAGAGCCGTCATGTGTCCCTCTGTGTGGGGTGATATCTACTTTGGTGTTCTATGAGATCCTACTGAGGTGTGCATAAGCATTATCTTTGGGATGACCTCCCGACACTTTTTGAAGTCTCTTAGCGACGTGAACTCATTTCTTATAACCTTTTCCCCCTTTTATACAAGGTCTTTTTCCAAATGTCTTGCCCATTGGCACTTGGTGTTAATCCCTCGTTGCCAGGTAGGCTAATCCCCGGGAGTCATGTCCCACATTGAGTGGAGGGTAATGCATTCATATGCTGAGTTTGGCTTAGAGAGAGGCCACATTTGAGCAACAAGGAGGATCTCAGGTGGCAACACTTAGGCAACCCATAACAGTAGGCTAAGTATCATTTAGAAGAGCAAATACTCATAAGGCTAGTCCTCAATAACAAGAACCCATCAGTGGGCCATCCTCTTTTGCCAGACATGGCCTCTGCACTCAGGGGACTGGTGTTGCTCCCTTGGGGAATGTAGCAGAGCTCTCCAGGCTGGAAATTCAGATTTCCTCATTTATTGAGTAATTGTCTATCCATCATGCCCATGCCCCATCCATTGATCATTTGAACAATTTTATATATCTTCATGTATATTCAGATGGACTTACTCCCATGAATCCCCCATCCCAGACAACCCCCACAATAATCCACTGCAGCCTTCCTTGTAACCATTCTGTGATCTAAACTTTCCCTGAACATGTAGCCCATATAATAACAAAATACAATTAATAGGAAAAAGAAATAATAATGATAAGCTTAAATGCAAGAGATAAGTACAAGTAAACTCAGAAGAAAAAGAGAAACTATACTAAATATAAAATATAATTAGTGGATTGGGACATTTGAAAAAATGGGGGAAAAAAACAAAAACAATCTTTTTTTAAAGAAATTATTCTTTTTTCCTTTTAACATTGTATTATCAAATATCCAGTGTACTGTGTCACCTTCCCGCTCTCATTCCTCAGTGTCTCCCAAATTTTGATTTAATTTTCAAAGAAGTTTTTGGTCACAGGAAAGTCACACACAGAATACTAGAGACTCCCACCTGGCCAACTTCCCTCCCACTTCCCCATTCCATATTAAAACCTTTTTTTAAAAAAATGAATGTTAGCATTGTTATAACTGTTATACAGATAGTAAGATATAGCAACTAAAAATTGTCAATGGTTTACAGTATGTTTTACAATTTAGACTGTACAGTTTAATAATTTCTGATGATATTTACCATGTCTGGTGTCCATTACTGTAAGGTAATAAAGAATATTTCCCATGACTATTAAATACCCCTTTTGATCTTTTCTGTTCCTTCCTCCCCACCCCCTGGGTCATAAAACTCTTCCCTGTCTTGGGTCATGGGATGACAAGATTCATATTTACATGCCCTGGGTATTCTAACCTCCCCTTCCTAACCTACCCACCTATTAATCCTGTATGACCAAATCTAGTAAAATCTCTACCCACCTGTCCTATCCTTCAATATGTAACTATACTCTTTCAATTTACCATTGATTATGTCCATATGGGTGATGGCTTGCAAGCTACCCTTGTCTCTCTCTCCATTGTTAGCCTATATTTCAGTAAGGGGTTCTCAGAATCTGTTAATTTTCCTCAATTCAAATCAATGAGGTCATAAACATCTTATCCTTCAATGCCTGGCTTGCTTCACTCAAAATAAGGTCTTCAAGATTCATCCATGTTATTCCTTGTGTTAGCACTTTATTCCTTCTAACAGCTGAGTAATATTCCATTGTATGTATGTACCACATTTTGCTTATGCATTCATGTGTTGATGGGCACCGGGGCTGATTCCAACATTTGGCAATTGTCAACAATGCTGCTATGAACATTGGTGGACATATATCTGTTAGTGTCTTTGCTTTCAAATCTTCTGGGTATGTACCCAGTAGTGGAATTGCTGGATCATATGGAAGATCTATTGTTAATTTTCTGAAGAATTGCCAAACTGTCCTCCACAGTGGCTGGACCATTCCACAATCCCACGAGCAGTGGATGGGGGTTCCTATTCCTCTCCATCCTCTCCAACACTTATATCTGTTGTTTTTTTTTAATAGCTGCCATTGTGATGGGTGTAAGATGGTATCTCATTGTGGTTTTGATTTGCATTTCCCTAATAGCTAGTGATTTTGAGCATTTTTTCATGTGCTTTTTAGCCATTTGTATTTCTTCCTTGGAGAAGTGTCTTTTCAGGTCACTTGCCCATTTTTTAAATGGGTTGTTTGTCTTTTTATTTTCGAGATGTAGGATTTCTTTATATATACAGGATGTTAGGCCCCTATCATGTATATGATTGCCAAATATTTTCTCCCATTGGGTAGGCTGCCTTTTTATTTTCTTAATAACATACTTTGAGGTGCAGATGTTTTTAATTTTGATGGAATCCCATTTATCTGTTTCTTCTCTTGCTGCTTGTGCTTTGGCTGTGAAGTTCATGAAACCGTTTCCTATTACAAGGTCCTGTAGATGCCTCCCTACATTATCTTCCAAGGTCTTTATGGTTTGGGCTCTTACATTTAGATCTTTGATCCATCTGGAGTTGATTTTTGTATAAGGTGTGAGATGGTATTCTTCTCTCATTCTTTTGGTTATGGATATCCAGTTATCCAAGCACCACTTGTTAAAGAGGCCATACTCTCCCAAATGAGTGGGCTTGGTGGCCTTGTCGAATATCAGATGACGGTATATGTGAGGATATATATCAGAACTCTCAATTTGGTTCCATTGGTCAGTAGGTCTATCCTTATGCCAATACCACGCGGTTTTGATCACGGTAGCTTCATAGTATGTTTTAAAGTCAGGTAATGTGATACCTCCAACTTCATTTTTCTTTTTCAATATGTCTTTCGCAATTCGGGACTTCTTACTTCTCCAAATATATTTTGTGGTTAGTTTTTCCATTTCTTTAAAAAATACAGTGTTGATTTTTATTGGGATTGCATTAAATCTGTAGATTATTTTGGGTAGGATAGACATCTTGATGATGTTTATTCTTCCTATCCATAAACAGGGAATATTTTTCCATTTATTTATTTAAGTCTTCTTTGATTTCCTTTAACAGTGTTGTGTAGTTTTCTGTCAATAAGTTCTTTACACCTTTAATGAAAATTTTTCCTAGGTATTTGATCATTTTAGTTACTATTGTAAATGGTATTTTTTTCTTGATTTCCTCCTCAGATTACTCATTATTGGTGTACAGAAATGCTACTGATTTTTGAGCATTGATCTTGTAGCCTGCAACAGTACTGAAGTCATTTATAAGTTCTAGAAGCTTTGTTGTAGATTTCTCAGGGCTTTCTATGTATAGGATCATGTTGTCTGCGAATAATGAAATTTTCACTTCTTCCTTTCCAATCTGGATGCCTTTTATGTCCTTTTCTTGCCTCCTTGCTCGGGCAAGTACTTCTAAGACAATGTTAAATAGGAGTGGTGATAGAGGGCATCCTTGTCTTCTTCCCAATCTCAGAGGGAAGGCTTTTAGGATTTCACCATTGAAAATAATGTTGGCTTTGGGTTTTTCATATACACCCTTTTTCATATTAAGAAAGTTTCCTTCTATTCCTGTCTTTTGTAGTATTTTTATCAGGAAAGAGTGCTGTATTTTGTCAAATGCTTTTTCTGCATCTATACAGATGATCATGTGATTGTTTTCTTTCAATCTGTTTATGTGGTGTATTACATTGATTGATTTTCTTACATTGAACCATCCCAGCATACCCGGGATGAAATCCGCTTGGTCATGGTGTATAATCCTTTTGATATGTTGTTGAATGTGATTAGCAAATATTTTGTTCAGGATTTTAGTATCTAGGTTCATTAGAGAAATTGGTCTGTAATTTCCCTTTCTTGTGGTATCTTTGTTTGTTTTTGCTATTAGGGTAATGTTGACATTGTAGAATGAGTTAGGTAACATTTTTTCTAGTTCTTTTTTTTGGAAGAGCTTAAGCAGAATTGATGTTAGCTCTTTCTGAAATGTTTGATAGAATTCAGCTGTGAAGTCATCTGGTCCTGGGCGCTACTTAGTTGGGAAGTTTTTGATGACTGAGTGTATTTCTTTACTTGTAATTGGACTGTTGAGCTCATCAATTTCTTCTTTCATCAATGTAGGCTGTTTCTGACTTTCAAGAAACTTGTGCATTTCCTCTAAATTATCATTCTTGTTGGCATATAATTTTTCAAAGTATCCTCCTTTGATACTCTTTATTTCTCTTGGGTCAGTAGTGATATCCCCTTGGTCATTACTTATTTTGTGTATTTACACCTGTTCTCTCTTTTTCCTTGTTAGTCTGGATAAGGGTTCATCAATTTTATTGATATTCTTGAAGAACCAGCTTTTGGTTTTGTTTGTTGTTTCTAGTGCTTTATTATTCTCTATTTCATTTAGTTTTACTCGAATCTTTGTTATTTCCTTCTTTCTACTGCCTTTTGGTTTAACTTGTTGTTATTTTCCCAATTCCTCCAAGTGTGCAGTTAGGTCTTCAATTTTAGCTCTTTCTTCTTTTTTAATATATGAATTTATGGCTATGAACTTTCTTCTCAGGCTGCTTTCACTGCATCACATAGATTTCAATATGTTGTGTTGTCATTTCCATTAGTTTCAAGGTAGTTACTGATATCTTTTGAGATTTCCTCCTTAGCCCACTATTTGTCTAAGAGTCCGTTGTTTATCTTCCATATTCTTGTGCCTAACCTGTTTCTCAGGCCCTTAGTGATTTCAAATTTCATTTTATTGTGGTCAGAAAAATTTCTTTGTTTAATCTCAATCTTTTTGAATTCATTGAGAGTTGCTCTGTGGCCTAGCATGTGGTCTATGTTGAAGTATGGTACATGAGCACTCGAGAAGCATGTAAATCCTGCTGTATTTTGGGTGTGGTGTTCTGTATATGTCTATTAAGTCCAGGTCCTTTAATGTATTGTTTAGAGCCTTTGTTTCTTTAGTGATTCTCTGTCTAGATGTTCTGTCTAATGATGATAATGGTGTGTTAAAGTCCCCTGCTATAATTGTAGAGACATTTATTTCTCCACTTAGCTTTTCCAAGGTTTGCTTCATGTATTTTGAGGCACCCCAATTAGGTGCATAAATGTTTATGATTGTTCTCTCTTCTTGAGGGATTACCCCTTTTACTAATATATAGTGTCCATTTTTGTCTCTTATGATAGTTTTGCATTTAAAGTCTATTTTGTCTGATATTAGAATAGCTACTCCTGCCTGTTTTGGCTATTGTTAGCTTGTAAAATGGTTTTCCAGCCAATCACTTTAAGCCTCCTTGAATCCCTGGGTCGAAGGTGGGTTTCTTGTAGACAGCATATAGATGGATCATATTTCCTTATGCAATCTTCCAATGTGTCTCTTGATAGATGAATTAAGTCCAATTACATTCAATGTTATTACTCATAATGAGTTCTTACTTTAGCCATTTTTCTTTGGGTTAATGTATGTCATATGTTTTTTGTTTGTTTGTTTGTTTTTTGTCTTGTTAGTTGCTTTTAAACTCTCCTCCAACTCTCTTTAGCTTGTTTTTTCCTTTCAACTTGTTGAACTTCCTTTAGTGTTTCTTGTAGTGCAGGTTTCTTATTGACATACCCTCTTAATTTCTGTTTATCTGTGAATATTTTAAACTCTCCATCATTTTGAATGCCAGTTTTGCTGTGTAGAGCATTCATGGCTGGAAGTTATTTTCTTTTAGTATTTTCACTATGTCATACCACTGTCTTCTTGTCTCTATGGTTTCAGTTGAGAAATCAGCACTTCATCTTATTGTGCTTCCCTTGTATGCGATGGTTCTCTTTTATCTTGCTGCCTTGAGTATTTTTTCTTTGTCTTGAGCATTGGATATTTTGACAAGTATATGTCTTTGAGTTTGCCTTTTGGGACTTATACTGCTTGGGGTGCACTTTGCTTCCTGGGTCTGCATATCCATCTCTCTCAATAAGGTTGGGAAGTTTTCAGCCATTATTTCCTTCAACACTTCTTCTGTTCCTTTTCCATTCTCTTCTCCTTCTGGGATGTCCATAATGTATATGTTTGAGTGTTTTGTGATGTCGCTTAATTCCCTGAGTCCCTGATGGATTTTTTCTATCTTTTTGTCTATTTCTTCTACTATCTGTTTGATTTCAGATGTATTGTCTTCCACATCACTAATTATTTCTTATGACAGTTCAAATCTGCTGCTATGTGAATCCAGTGTCTTTTTGATTTCTTGGATTGTGCCATTGGTTACCATCATATCCATTATATTTTTGGGAATGTGTGCAATTTCTTCAGTATGTTCTCCCAGTGTCTTCTTTATATTCTTAATTTCTTCCTTCACTTCTTTAAATTGGTCCATGATATTTGTTTGGAAAGCTTTGATTAGTTGTTCAATGTTCTGCTTCACTTCCTGGTTTTTAGTTTGTTCATTGGCTTGGTCCATGTTTTCCTGTTTCTCAGTGAGGTTTGTAAATTTTGTTGCCCTCTAGTCATCATTTTATCTTGATGGATTTATTCAGTTGATTAGCTTCTCTCTCTGCTCTGGAGTTTTATTTAGCTGGTGGTTCTGTGTGTGTGTTAAGTTTTCTCTTTGATACTTTTTCTTCTTATTTTATTTCCTTGCTTCTTTCTATGTTCCCTTGAAGGCAAAAGATTAGGGCCAGAAGAATTGAAAATGTGAGAAAGGAAGAAGGTTAATAGTAATATTGATAAATGTTCAAAAAGTGGCCAAATAAGACTTAATGAAATGAATATTTAACTCATGTAGACAGTGTAGAGTAATAGGAAAAAAAAGTGGAGTACCTACAATCGAATGGGAAACCAAATAGATGAATATATATATAATGATTTAGAAGGTTAGAATTATGAGGAGGAAGAGAAAGAGTGAAGAAAGAGCTGAAAGGAAAGAGTCAGTATTAATAAAAAAAGAAGAAAACAAAATAGAGGGAATAGAAATTGATACCCTTGAGTTGTGGGCATATGGGAAAATGTGGTATTTAATAGCCACAACAGATGGCAGAATGCAGAAAGATGAGGGAAGGATAAGAGATAATTTGGAATACAAAATCAATATATAGAGAGAATGGGAAATTACTGAAGAAGAAGCACAGCAAAGAAAAGACAAGCTATCAGCACCTAATTTTTAAAAAATGAAAGAAAGAAGAAAGGGCAGAGGAAAGAGGAAAGAAAAGCAAGAGACAACAAATAAACAGAGAAAAACCAAACAACCCCACAGGCAAGCAGTCAAAAAAAGCTAAGAGGGATCAATAATCCCTGAGATCCCCCTGGATCCTCTCATCCTGATTTTGTTTATCAATCAATTTCTCCCAGGATTCTATATGCAGGTCCTGAAGCAGCTTTTAGCTATTAAACTAAATTTAAAAAAAAATATTTATTTTTCATTTATTAAAGTGACCGTTTTATTTATTTATTTATTATTTGACATAATAAAGGACCAAAAATAAGTCCTTCTCTTGACCACCCCCCTCACGGAGGGGACCCTAACTGGGCTCATGGAAACTAATCAAACAGTTCCCAATTTCTGGCTTCCCCAGGAATGCTAAAGTTCTGATGTTTGTCAGTGTAGGCCACTAAAAATGGCAGAGTCCGCCCTTCTGGATCAGAGCCCCACCGTCACTGGTTTACATGGCAGATTCGCCTCCCCTCTCAGCCTGGTGCTGTTTCAAGCTGGATTATCTGCTCCCCAAAGTTATGAGGGGGTCCAGGCCGCCAAACCAACAGCTAAAATATCCCCTCTCTGCTTTGTGTCAGAACTCTACCTCTCTTTGAGAGTGGCCCTCTCCCCAGTTCCACAGGGCGGGGGCTTATCCCTGGGCAGCTAGTCAAATCCACTTCCTTAGGAGTTTCACCCCTTCCCTCCTCTGGGTGCCGATTCACTGCAGCTGTTTTGTTCATCTAAGTTGCTTGGGGCTTCAGGCAGCCCAATCCCCAGAAAATAAAGCTCTCTTGCCGGGGCTAACCCCCTCAGAAAACACCCCCTCCCACCGTGCCCTGTCTCCCAGTTACCAGACTGGAGTCACGGTTCCAACCGGCTTTCTTTTTTTCCCTTAAGGGTGGGGATCAGCCAACTGTGTTAACCACCACAGGCAGGCTTAAAGCTCATGAATCTCTACGGTTCAGTCCACGCCGTCGATCTGCCCAGATAGATGTCCCAAGCTTCTCACTGCACACGCCCACAGCACAGACCCCCATGCAGGGTCTCGTCCAATAACCCTGTATTTTGAATCTCATTCATTGTATCTTTCACTGACATAAACTTTGTTACTTTTTCACACAGGCATTCAAATTGTTCATTTATGCTTACACAGTGTCATGTTAATATTCTTTATCACTTTAGACATATTTTCTTCATCTCCTTAAATTTTTTAAACTTGGTTTAAACATCATTTATTAGTTGTCTTAAATCTTGAGTTTCATTTAGATTCTTCGCTTGTTCTTTTGGATGGTCCATATTTTCCGGTTTCTTAGTGTGGGCTATTTTTTGTTGATAACTAGGCATCTGTTTTGTTGATGATTTTGCTCTGTTGATCAATCTTTCTCTCTTGCCTAATGGCTTTATTTCACAGCTCTTCTTTGGATTTTAATTTTTTCTTAAAGATTAATATTGGCATGTTTAAGAAGTCAAAACTGTGGCAGAGAGATGTTTCTGGAGTCCAAGCAGATCTACTGGGTCTGATAAACAATTAAAAGAAACCAGTTTGTCTTCCTTCACTTTCCTGGCTGGCCTGCAAATCGTGCTCCTCAGCAAACCCTTCCATAGAGATGAATCCTTCAATTTCCACTGCCACTTCTGAGCTAGCAAATTATGGTAGTTACATTCACTGAAGGGAAATCACAGCCAGCCCTCCTCTGCATCGTCCCTCTTCTCTTGGAGGAACCTGTCCTTTTCCCTCGCTGCTGGACAGGAAACCACATACTTTACTGAGGCTGTTCACCTTGAGAGTGGGGAATGGGTGATATTCCCAATTGTAGGGGTGAGTATCAACCCATGGTTTTCCCTATGGCCTCACTGTCTCTAATTTCTCAGTCCCTCCTGGGTGAGTGTGTGGCAATTTCCAGGCCTGTAAGTGTCTACATTGTGGCTCCCACAGACTATTTCCATTCCTTCTTCCCTATTTTTGAAGAAAGCTGTACCCTGCCTGAGCTACTCTGATGCTATTTTGGATTGTCTCCTTCTGCATCCCATGTAATTTTAATCAAGTTCCACACAGTTTTGCATTTTCCAGTCTCTTTCAGTTATTGATTTCCTGTTTCAGTCTATTGTGTTTGTAGAAGATAATTTATGTCCTAACATGTGGTCTTTCTTTGGGAATGATCCATGTGCATTTATGAGGAATATGTGTTCTGTTTTGTAATGAATTGTGATAGTCAAATCTATTTCCTTTAGCTTCATTGTATTTTTCAGTTCCTCTATTTCCTTACGGGTTTTTTCCCTTATTAAAAACATCAGCATCAGTTTATTTCTCAAAAGATTTTAGGTTTCAGGTGTCTTTTATCTTCATATATTTGCTTAGGTTCTCTTGGTCCCATTTTCTAGCTTGCTCCAGCAAATGAATAATTATAATATATTGTGATATAAAGTATTGTCCTTGAAATTCCTTGCTGGTACTTGAAGACATACTGTGAAATCGATATGGCCCTGACTAGTAGGCAGTTCATGTCCCTCAACATTTCTGGGGGCACAGGAGTGAGTATGAGGTAAAAACTCTTCTCCATGACAGTTGCTCTACAAATTTCCAAACAATCCCAGATTGGAGCCTGGGTGAGCAGGTGGGCCCCTGCACATATCCTCTGAAATTGCCTGTTTCTTGAAAAGACCAACCCATCTGGTGTTTACAACATATTTGGTATGTTTGGGAGGGATATATACATGGCTGATCTGGAACATGACTGCATTGAAAGGGACCTTATATGGTGTCAGACTATGTAAAGGAAAATGATTTTGAATTTGGGGGCTGCAGCTGGGCAAGGTAACCCAACACTGCCAGTTTAAAAAGCACTTTGTTATGTAATTTTCTGTTTCATGGAATTTTGGGAGACAGCAATTGGATTAGATCAGTGAGAAGTAAAAGCCCATTGACTGTCACCAATCCCATTGCATTGATGATTAGAGGAGTTTCTCTTTTATAAGAGCTGAACACATATTTTATCATATGATATAATTTTCAAAATTTTCTTTAAAAACAATTTTCCCATAATATACCATTTTCTGTGGTGTTCTGGTGAGTGAAAGGTGGTTCCAGAATTGGTTCTCTAACATTAATTAGAGAAATGAGACAAGGAGAGGTAAATTCTGTCTGCCCCAGGTCACATTCCATTATGTCAACATAGGAAGTAGTATTTAACAACTGGTTAATCAGGTACCTATTAAACATTGATTTTCCAATGTCCTAAGCCTCACAAACCTGAACAACAGGTCAGCTATCTGCCTCTTCACAAGAAACATTAAGTCTTCCACTGCTGAAATGACACTCTCAGTTAAATGATATCAATTTTTCCTTTTAGTTCTCTGAATGCTTAAAGGCCTAAAGTTCAAATACTAGGCAGTATTTTAGGAGGTCAGATTCTCTTTTAGGAAAATGGGAGACAAACATGGATGGCTGAGTATGAAATTTGTGGTTCAGGTTTTCAGATGTTGTAGCATCACAATGATATACAGAGGAGAAAAATGTTTCATCAATTGACATCTGTCACCCTGGTTAAGATGAGCTTTGAGCAAAGTTTGGGCATGCCTTTTCACCTCCTTCTTGCTTTTCTCAGGCTTCAAGTAATGAACTGGGTTGATACTCAGGAGACAATAGCTATAGGCAGAGAAGACTTTACAGGCAGGGTGGCCTGGGCTGAGGATAAATCCAAGTACTTCCAACCTGCCATACAGGCAAATCACACTGCAGAGTCTGCCAAAAACAAGAGATTGTTGGAATGGCAGCAGTACCACCATGTGGCCGAGGCTGATCACCACTGGGTCTGGGTTGGGGCTCATGACCAGGGAAGGGCTGGGTTCTGCAGTCTTGGGTCATTGGGCTGCTGCAACAGGCACCAGGCTGCCAGCTTCCTTGCAGGCCATATTCACTGCCTGGATCTGCAGCAGCCTCCTTTACATTCACTGCAGCCACCATCAGCAGCAGGTTGGGGAAGCAGATGAGGAGGATCTGGGTATTAGCCTTGCAGACCCACAGCCACTTACAGGAGGAGGGCACTTATTTCAGCAGCTGTGCATCCTCCATCCCCTCATTGGTCTTTTTTCAGTATATTCTAGTCATTATTAGAAGTGTTTTATTCCAATCTATTTTTAATGTAGAACCATCCATTTTCCCTTTAAATCTGTCAATGTTTGCTTCATATATTTTTGGTCTATGCTATTATATATATATATTATAATAATCATTATATCTTCTTGATTAATTGACAAGCATTTTCAACATATAGTGTTCTTCTTTGTCCTTTTTAGAAACATTTCATTTTAAGTCTACTTTGCCTGATAATAATTTAACTATCCCTATTTAATTTTGGTTACTCTTTGCATGGTATGGTTTTTCTATCCTTTCACTTTCAACCTTCTTGTGTCTTTGAATATAAGGAGGGTCTCTTGTAAAGATTATACACACATGCACACACATACATATGTATACAGTTTTAAACAGTGTGTATGTGTACATATATGTGTATATCTTGCTTTATTTTCTATCTGTCAAGCTCTCCCTTTTGACAGAAGAGTTTAAGCCAGTTATATTTAAAATAGTATTGACAATGCATGATTGACTTTTTTATTTGGTTTTTGTAAGCCTTCCACCATTTATTCCCCCAGTTCTTCCATTTCTGCATATTCTTTTATTTAGGTGCTCTGTCATAGTAAACTATTTTGAATCTCTACTCATTTCCTTTACTCCATATTCTTCTGCCATTTTTGGTTATTATGGGGCTTAAATTAACAACCTAAATCTATAACAGGCTTATTGTTTTGCTGCTAACAACTTCAACAGCACACACAATTTATGTTCCTATAAACATTTGTTCCCATTTTTCCTGTAGATCGTGACCCAAATTACATCTTTATACTTTATGGGTGCAAAACCATAGATGTATCATTACTTTTTATAGATTTGCTTTGTAGATACTGACAAAAAAAAATGTGGTTTTAGACACCAAAGATGCAAGAGTACTGGCACTTATACTTCATTTGTGTTTTACCTATTGGCTATTGTCATTTGCATTCAAATTGAATAACTCCTTTTAGCCTTCCCTGTATAACCAGCCTAGTGGTCCCAAACTCCATCAGCTTTTGCCTTAATCTCTCTCTCAATTCTGAAAGTTAGTTTTGCTGGATATATATAATTCTTAAATTGACATTTCCCCCCCAGAACATTGCTGTCGTTCACTGTCTTTCTGTTTCCATGGTTTCTGAGCAGAAACCTGCATTTAATCTTATTGAGGTTCCCTTGTACATGGCACATTTCTTCTTTTTTGCCTCTTTCCAGTTTCTCAGTGTATGACATTGGACAGTTTGATTATAATGTGTATGGGTGTGAATCACTTTGGGTTTATGCTGTTTGGAGTTGATTGTACTCTTAAATGTGCATATTCAGGTCTTTGGTTAAATTTGGGGATGTCCAGCCAAATTTTATTTGAATAATATTCCTTCCTATTTCTCTCTAACATTTCCTCCTGGATTCCAATAATCTGTATATTAGTATTCTTGATGATAACCCACAAGAATAGTGGAGTCTTTTCACTTTTCTTCATTTTTCCTTCTTTCTTCTCTTCAGACTGCATAATTATGATTCTTTTATCTTCAAGTTCACAAATTACTTTTTCTGTAAGCTACAGTCTGCTCTTGAACCCATTTGGGACTTTTAAAATTTCTGTTACTGTGGTCTTCATTCTCCAGCATTTCTCTTTGTTTCCTTTTTATGATTTGTATCTCTTCTCCGAAATTGTCTTTTTGTTTATCTATTGTTTTCTTAATTTCCTTTCATTTTTTTCTTCACATTTTCCTTTAGCTTTGTGAGCATCTTTAAGATAACATTTTTACAATTTTTATCTGGTATATCCAAAATCTGGAGTTTATTGTTGTTGTATTAAAATTGATCCTTTTGACTCTTTTCATGAACCATTACATCCTGTTTTTGTTTGCATAACTGGTAATATTGCTGCACACTGTACATTTTAATATTTTCATATATTACCTCTGGAATTTAGTCACTGAGGTACCCAATCTTGTATTATGAAAGAATTTTATTTGAATACCAAGAAATAAAAATAGAAAAAGAAAACACCCTTTGCAGTCTTTTCAGACTAGCATGTGACTGTTATTCTTTGTGGTTTAGGCTGCATAGTAACACATCTAAGGAATATTCAGCCTAAAGTGTAGCAGAGTCACCAGGCTTTTCAGAATATGGATCTTACCCTGGGCTTGTATCCATGCAAATACTACCAATCTCTTATCCCTAGGAAACAGTTTCTTTTCCTGATCCCTTTTACCACACTGTATATCCCAATGTCTACTACAATCTTTTGCTCCAGGCAGCTGTGACCTGGTTGCTCTTCCATAATGCTCTCGGATGTTAAACCTGAAAGGAGCCCTGATTCAGAACTTCAGGTTACCACCAGAATGATTGTCAGTGATATACTTGCACTCAGTATGTGAACAAATGTTACGGTGCTATCTCCAGAACTAAGATTTGAGACCTGCATTGGGAGCACAGGATAGCTCCTAGATGAGCTGAGGAGGGATGTGGGAAGGGTCTGAAAATGCATCATAAGATTTTACCACCACTTAACTTGCTTTTTTCTATTTTGACATAGTATTAGTAAGCCAAAGGGGTGCTGATGAAAAGTACTAGAAACCTGTTGGCTTTTACAAAGGGTATTTATTTGTGGTAAATCATACAGTTATAAGGTCCTAAAGAGTCCACCTCAAGGCAACATAAGAGGTAGTTTCTCACCAAAGTCAGTATGGAAGTTTGATATTATTTATGAACTATAAAAGGATATATACATTATGTTTGTAAACTGATCTCTTCCTCTTTGCATGCTACCTTTTGATTGTATTAAATTTAAAGGTGTTATGTTAATTGATTATGTTAAAATTAGGTCTTTGATTTGACCACATAATTAGGGCATGGTCAGGTTTAAGTCCCCACTCCCTTGGTGAACTATATAAATAGACACTCACACAGAAGAAAACACACAAGACAAGACACTGAGGAACAGAGAGAGTTCTATAGTCACAGCAGAGGAGAGAACTTGTCAGCTTTGATCCTGCAGTCCTGGGAATAGAGATGAGCCATTCACCTGCTAGTTTACAGCTGACCTTGTGAAGAGAACAAAGTAGCTTAGCTCAGAAAGAAAAGAGCCCTCAAGCCTACAGCTGAGATTGAAGGAAGCTGGGCCCACAAAGCCTTAAGAGGAAAGAGGAAGGGTGAACCCTCACAAAAATATTGTCTACCATCTTGCTTCAACACATGGCAACAGACATTGTTGAGGAATAACCTAATGTTGAGCCCTTTAGGGCCTTGTAATTGTAAGCTTCTACCCCAAATAAATATCCTTTATAAAAGTCAACTGATTTCTGATACTTTGCATCAGCACCTCTTTGGCTAATACAGTCACCTACCATAGGTTGAAATAAGATTGTAGGCAATCTTTGCCTGGTCTCTCCTTCCTTTTTCCTCCTAATGCTACACAGTCCCAGCTTCTTCTGACCTCTACTGTAGGTTGGCAAAGGGATCATCTCTCAGGGCTGTCTATATCAATCATTCATAGGGCTCATTTCTTTCTAGGCTGACTCAGCTGCTCAGCTGCAAATAATCAGGTGAATGGCTCATTTCCCGCTGGGGCTTCAGGATCAAAATGGACAAAGTTCTCTCAGTCTGGCATGTATGAATCTCTCCCTCTTTCCATGTGTTTTGTTGAGAGAGAGTCCATTTATATCAGCCCACCAAGGGAGCAGGAAATCAACCCTAAGTCCCACCCTACTGATATGGTTTAATCAAAGCCCTATTCTTTTATCAAGTAAAATTAAAACCTTTGAATTTAATAAAATCAAAGGGCATCACACCTAGAGGAACCAATTTACAAACATAATTTTTCTCTTTTTTGGGGGTTCATAAATAATATCAAACTGCCACTCTCCACCCTCTGTATCCCAAAAAGACATTACAATATTCCACACAATCTTATTTCAGTAGCCATGCTAAGTAAAAAATCACATCACAATCAATTTAAAGAAATACAGTTTGTCTTGGGGGAAAGTCCCCTCTGCCTCCAGACATGTGAAATTTAAAAAAGAATGTACCTTCCTCCAACATACAAAGAGACAAACATAGCATAAACATTTACATTACCACAGGGAAAAATTGGGAGGGAAACATGCTTTACAGATCCTCAACTGTTCTGAAAGTCTGTGGAGCATACTACTTAGAGCTCAATGTCTGGGGGTCATTCCTAAGATGATGGTTTCTTCTCTGCACCTTCTGGTCCCACCATTTCCACAGATTTTCTCAAATCTTAGTTCATTTACTTAGTTCCACTTCATTAAGCATCTAGGTAGTGTCTGAGCTCCAGACATCATCCTCCAAGAATATTGGGGTTATGGCCACTCTTTCTCCATTCTCTGCAGTAAAATCTCAACCCCCTTAGTACAGTTGAGGTGATGACAACATACTCCCTAATCTTTGTCATATAGCTCCAACCTTCTCTGAACAATGAGCTGGTGACCTGGCCTTCCCTAAACTATTGGAAACAGGCCCACCCCTCTCAGAGTAATGGGGTGTTTGCCTCACTTTTCCCAACCTATTGGAAACAGTCCCACCCCTCTCAGAGTACTGGGGTGGTGACCTGACTCTCCCCAACACTTGGAGTATGTGCACCAGACTTTCAGTAGTCTGGGGCAGCAAAACTCTCCCTAAACAGCAGGCTGGAACATCCACTGTCTTTAAATGTCTGGGCAAACTCACCCTGTCTTTACACATGGATGGGTTTCCTTTCTCAGCTGAAGCAAATGTCTTAATTCCAGACCTCAGCTTCCAGGGTTTTCCTATTAAAGGCATTTTCCCTTCCCGTTCTTCACTCCATGTCCCTTGTAGTCCAGGGTGATGGTGGTTTGTTCATACAGATCTTTGCAAAAGCTTGTTGATTTGTCATGCAAGTGTCAGGGGTTCAAGCCATCAGAAAGAAAGTCTTTCCACAAGTCTCTCCTGAATATTTGCATTTTCAATCCTGACTTAAAGTTCCAAGTTTATTTAATTCCTCAAATGGAACACTATAATCTAGGGGCTTGATTTCCAGAGACTTGATATTTTCAGAATCAGTTCCTGGTTTCTTTGTGCCCAACAATTAAGTTCTCACCTTATCTCTTTCATCTAGCATTTTACAATAAGCTGCAAGGAGAAGCCAGGTTGCTTTTTCACATGTAGTTTGGAAATCTCCTTGGATAAATGTACAAGCTAATAATTTTCAAATTCTGAGTTCCATATAACAGCAGAAGGCAATCTTGTTAAGTTCTCTACAAGTTTAAAACACCTTTCCTCCAGTTTCCAATTATAGTTTCATTTACTGCTAAGACCTCAGCAAAAGTCTCTTCAGTATCCATATTCCTATCAACATTTTCTTCAAAGCAATCTATGCCTTTTCTTTTAAACATCTCACAATTCTTCCAAAAAAATATCCCTAACCCATTTACAAAACTGTCTCAGAACTTTTGGTAATTGCAAAAGCATGACCCCATTACTGCTACCAAATTCTGTATTAGTCAGCCAAAGGGGTACTGTTGCAAAGTACCAGGAATATCTATCACACCCAGAGGAACAGACTAGTTTACAAACTTTTTTTTTCTCTTTTTTGGGGATTCATAAATAATTAACTGCCTCAGTCACTCTCCCTGTTCCTGCAAATCTTTAGCTGTTTCCTGGAGCTCTGAGAAAGAAAGCTGTGGCAGTTTTTGCTTGTTGTTCAAAACCCCTATCAGGAGACAGAACACTCTTTCTATAGAGTATAATTTATATGCAAAATTTAATCTTTGGTGTACTGTTACATTTGCTTCAAAAAGTGTACCACCATGTAACAATCACCACATTCAAGGTATTGTTCATCCACTGAAATAGTTCTCCTGTTCTCCATTGCATTCAATACTTCCTCCTTTTCCAAATACTAGCAAGCACTTAGATGTTTTCTGTCCCTGTTGTTTTTCTCTTGCCAGGATTTTTTTTTAAAAAAGCAAAAAATGGAATATTCTATGTAGGGTTTGGAATCTGGCTTTTTATGTTACTATAATTCATTTAAAATTCATATATGTTGTGTAAATATCTATTTTCTTCCTTTATATTGCCTACTGGAATTCCATTATCATGATGTATCCAAGTTACTTTATCCATTTATTAGTAGAGGTATACTTGGGTTATTTGGAGTTTTTCTTGATTATGATTAAAGATGCTAAAAACCAATTACATACAAGTTTTTCCATGAACATAATTTTTAATATCCCTAATATAAATTCATAGGAGTTGAATCCTGGGTTACATGGTAAATGTATTTATACTTTGCAAGTAAACATAGGTTTTCAAAACAGAGCTGTAATAATATCTTGCAGTATATTACCATCAAAGAGTATGACATTTCCATTTACTCTGTATCATTTCCATTACTTAATATTGTGTAGTTAATACATTTTAAAATTTCAACATTTTAATAGTCTTTTAGTGTTATCTCACTGTACTTTGCTAACATGAACTGAAGACTGCTGATGTTGAGCAACTTTCATATTCTTTTCTCTATCCTTATGTGTTTATTCAAGCATCTTGCTTGTTTTTTTTTTAATGTTTCTGGTTTTCTTATTTGAGTATTTTTTAATGCTTCATTTTGTGTACATAAGTTTTTGTTTGATGTAAAATTTGCAAATATTTATATCAATCTGGGACTTCTCTTCTTATTGTTTTAGCATTGTCTTTCTAAGAGTAGAAAATGTATTTTGATCCATACAAAATTTTGTGGTTGTTCTTTTTTGGTCTTGATTTTGATGCTTTATCTAAGAAATAATCACCAAGCATATTCTCACATATGTTTTCAAACAGATTTATTAAAGTGTAATTTAAATACTATACAGCTCAGGCTTTTAAAATGTAGAACTTTTCTTTATTATGTTCGGAGATACATGCACCAACCACTATGATCTGTTTTAGAACATTTTTTATCATTTGAGAAAGAAACACTATACCCTTTAGCTATCACATTCTCTGCCTATTTCCCCACAATCCCAAGAAACCACAAATCTGTTTCTATAGCATTCCCTATTTTAGGTTACCATATTAATTTAATCATAATATACATCCTGTTTTCTGTTCACATGTAAAGCTTTGATGGTTTATTTAAGTTGAAACATATATCACTACTTCATTTTTTTATATATATATTTTTTTATTGTGGGTAAAAATCTAATTTTTCACAATACATACAAATATTTGTAAAATGACATATAAATACATATGCATATATGTGCATTTGTTTACATAAATGTTATTTTTAAATATGTATATATACGTATTTTTAAAGGTGCTAAGATTACCTAAATATTACTCAGAAATTACAGTGATTCCCATGTTCCCCACCTCTCACACCTCCAACAACACCCCACACCACCATCATTCATCCGTGTGGCACAACACCCGCAATGGATATACACATCCTGGGGCCTTGCCACTGAGCATGGACCACAGTTCACATCATAGACCACACTCTCTCCCACACAGTTCTGCATGGTATATGCTGATGGAAAATGGCTTACATCCATCACTGCAACACCACTCAGGACAACCCCCAAGTCCCAAAAAGCCCCTGTATTTCAACTGTCCCTCCTCTCCCTGCCCCAAAAACATCCAGTGCCCACCGGCTCCACCTCACTGTTAAAATTTCTTCCATTGCTTGAATCATAATATGTCTACAACAGAACATCACCAAGTCCACTCTAGTCCACAGCTCCTCCCCCAATCCTGAGGGGACTGGGATGGTGATGTCCATTCCACCTCCAAGTGAGAGAGGGCTTATATACCATATATACTGTGGATGGGTTTATCCTGCCTGCAGCTGCAGGCCCTCTCCATTCCCTGGGATGGCCGTTGCCCATCATCGTCTCCTTGCCAGGCCACTTGGATGATTCCATTGAGCTGTAGGTTAGGAATTGCAGCTCCACCGAAATTCCAGACACAGCTGGCACATAGGTAGGCCAGAGGCTTCAGTCTCTGGAAGTATACCTAACAACTCCAGCATCACATATAGTTTTGAATAGAAGGGACTGATGGACCATGTGCAAGGAGGACTTATTTGAGTCCAACTCTGTCACTCTCATAAGCACAGATTCCACTGCAGAGCCACTAATTAGGCATGAATCTCTGGGACTAACCCTGCTTATATAGGACCTGGGGGTTTCCAAAGCCCTCAGGAGTCCCTCTGTGTGGGGTGATATCCACTTTGGTATTCTATGAAATCCTACTGAGGTGTGCGTCAGCATTACCTCTGGGATGACCTCCCGACTCTCTTTGAAGTCTCTTAGCCACGTGAACTCATTTTTCTTTACCTTTTCTCCCTTTTTTTCAAGGTCTTTTTCCAATCCTGTTGCCCATTGGCACTTGGTATTAATCCCTCGTTGCCAGGGAGGCTCATCCCCAGGAGTCATGTCCCACATTGGGGGGAGGGTAATGCATTCATATACTGAGTTTGGCTTAGAGAGAGGCCACATTTGAGCAACAAGGAGGCTCTCAGGCGGCAACCCTTAGGCACCCCATAACAGTAGACTAAGTTTCAATTAGAAGAGCAAATACTCATAAGGCTAGCCCTCAATAACAAGAACCCATCAGTGGGCAATCCTCTTTTGCCAGACATGGCCTCTGCACTCAGGAGACTGTTGCTGCTCCCTTGGGGAATGTAGCAGAGCTCTCCAGGCTGGGAATTCAGATTCCCTCATTTATTGAGTAATTGTCTACCCACCATGACCATGCCTCATCCCTTGATCATTTGAACAATTTTATTTATCTTTCAGGTATATTCAGATGGACTTACTCCCATGGATCCCCCATCACAGACAGCCCCCACCAATAATCCACTGCAGCTCTCTTGTAACTTTTCTGTGATCTAAACCTTCCCTGAACATGAAGCCCTTTTAATAACAAAAAGAATTAATAGGAAAAAGAAATAAAAAAGATAACCTTAAATGTAAGAGATAAGTACAAGTAAACTCAGAAGAAAAAAAAAGAAACTAAACTAAAAATAAAATACAATTAGCTGATTGGGACATTTGAAAAAAATGGGAAAAAAAACAAAAATATCCTTTTTTTTCCAAAGAAATTATTCTTTTTTCCTTTTATCACTGTATTTTCAGATGTCCAGTGTACTGTGACACCTTCCCCCTCTCATTCCCCAGTGTCACCCAAATTTTGATTTAATTTTCAAAGAAGTTTTAGGTCACAGCAAAGTCACACACAGAATACTAGAGACTCCCACCTACCCAACCTCCCTCCCCCTTCCCCACCCATATTAAAACCTTTCTTTTTTTTGATGTTAGCATTGTTAAAACTGTTATACAGATAGTAAGATATAGCAACTAAAAATTGTCAATGGCTTACAGTATGGTTTACAATTTAGACTGTTCAGTTTAATAATTTTTGATGATATTTACTATGTCCTGTGTCCATTACTGTAAGTTAATGAAGAATATTTCCCATGACCACTACATACCTCATTTGATCTTTTCTGTTCCTTCCTCCCCACCCCCTGGGGCATATGACTCTTCCCTGACATGGTTCATGGGATGACAAGATTCATAGTTACATGCCCTGGTGTATTCTAACCTGCCCTTCCTAATCTACCTACCTGTTAATCCTGCACCACCAAATCTCTACCCACCTCTCCTATCCTTCAATATGTAACTATACTCTTTCAATTTACCATAGATTATGCCCATATTCATGATGGCTCGCAACCTACTCTTCTCTCTCTCTCTCGTTAGCCTATCTTTCAGTCAGTGGTTATCAGAAACTGTTAACTTTCCTCAATTCAAATCAATGAGGTCATAAACTGTTCTTCCTTCAATGCCTGGCTTGCTTCACTCAACATATGGTCTTCAATATTCATCCATGTTATTCCATGTGTTAGCACTTTATTCCTTCTAACAGCTGAGTAATATTCCATTGTATGTATGTACCACATTTTGCTTATCCATTCTTTTGTTGATGGGCACCGTGGCTGATTCCAACTTTTGGCAATTGTGAACAATGCTGCTATGAACATTGGTGTGCATATATATGTTCATGTCTTTGCTTTCAATTCTTCTGGGTATATACCCAGTAATCTAATTACTGGATCATATGGAAGATCTATTGTTAGTTTTCTGAGGAATTGCCAAACTGTCCTCCACAGTGGTTAGACCATTCCACAATCCCAACAGCAGTGGATGAGGGTTCCTATTCCTCCACATCCTATCCAACACTTATATTCTGCTGGGTTTTTTTTAAATGGGCTGAATAATATTCTATTGTGTAGCTATACTAGAGTTTTTATTAATATTTTCCAAGGGAAATTGTATTTTTTCTTAAATATCATAAATAGAATACATAAAACAGAATTCTCACAAGCCATTGTATTTTTTTTTTTTTTTTTTAGGTACTGGGCTTGGAGATTGTCCTAGGGACCTCATATGTGAGAAGCCAGTGCTCAACCACTGAGCCACATCAGCTCATGTTGGTTTTTTTTTCAAGAACTTGCTTTTTCTTTTTTAAAGGAGGCACTGGAAAGTGAATTTCGGACCTCCCTTGTGGGAAGCAGGTGCTCAAATGCTTGAGCCACATCCACTCTGCACCTTATTATTTTTTCTTTTCTTAAACTTCATTTTGTACATTTAATAATTGAAAATATAAACAATTAAAAACTAAAACGAAAACACAGTTGAATAAAAACCTATATTTATCAATTAATTGTACTGGATACATATAAATTCTTTTTTGAGTCATACAATATGTTACACAATATATTTGGTTCATAGTAATGCAAACATACAGTATTTGTCCTTTTGTTTCTGGCTTGCTCCACTCAACCTAATGTCCTCCAGGATCATCGATGTTGTCATATGCTTTATGACTTCATTTCTTCTTACAGCTGCATAATATTCCATTGTGTGAATAGACCACAGTTTGTTTATACATTCATATGTTGATGGACACCTCAGTTGTTTCCACCTTTTGGCAATTGTGAATAATGTTGCTATGAACATTGTTGTGCAGGTGTCTGTTTGTGCCCCTGCACTCAGTTCTTCTGGGTATATATCCAGTAGTGGTATTGCAGGTCATGTGGCAAGTCTATATGCAACTTCTTTAGGAACTACCAAACAGTCCTCCACAGAGGCTGTACCATTCTGCATTCCCACAAACAGGGAATAAGTGTTCCTATCTCTCCACATCCTCTCCAACACTTTAGTTCTCTGTCTTTTTAATGGTGACCATTCTGGTGTTAAATGATATCTCATTGTAGTTTTTATTTGAATTTCCCTAATCATTAGTGATGTTGAGCATTTCTTCAAGTGTT
>JAQZBX010034021.1:0-13882 GCA_029593785.1 Cabassous unicinctus
ACACTAGTAACCACAATCATCACCTACCACCAGAATAATTGTTATGCAGTCCCTACATTATTCTCTAACTTCCTTTCAATTGAAATATTACATACACAGTGAGTATAACTAACATTGATGATCTCCTACCATTTTTAAACCTGTGTTTTCTTTTTCACCATCCCCAGTGCCTGCAACTTTTTAACTGTCTTCCCAAGTTTTAAGGATGATGGCTTTGCCTCTTCATGCTACTTCTTTAAAAATTAAGTTGTGCAATTGTACTTTGGAGCATCTTACACCACCATCTTCATTGTCTAGAGACTGTCTCTTTTTATTTTAAATAACAGAGGAGATTTATTTGGCCACATCAATGGGAAATTCTCAAAGACTCAGTTTCTTCCCATTTCTCTGCTTTGCCATTAAGGTTGTTAGCTCCATTCCAAGCCGGTTTCTCATGTGGTCATGGGAGAGGTTTCAAACATTATTAAGGATACTTATTTCTTGTTCCATTCCAGGGAAGGGGAGAGTGCTTCTGCCCCAGCATTTCAAGCATGACCCCTGCGGTTCAACCTGAGTGGACCAACTAAAACTAAATGCCAGGAGATTGGAGAGTATAAGGCTCTGTTCAGTCAGTGCTTGGTGCTACATGTCTGGAATCTCTGCATGAAAGCAAGGACAAGAAAGTGAAAACCTGTGTAGATCAGGAAAGAAGAGCAAAAATGGATACCAATTAGGCAGTTATTATATGTTAATTATAGTATGTAATTATCTCTAATATACTTTGTTAAATGCAAAAGGCAATGTACAGAGCATGGGTATAATATGCTAACATTTGTACAAAAAATATGCTCGTATATGCATAGACTATTTCTACAAGTAATGTTAACTTCACACACACCTTCATTCCTATTCATAGAAAGGATCATGAAAGTACTATAGGAAAAAAAGAATAATAATAAAAAGGTAACCAGAGTTCTTGTATTTGACCATATGTTATATATTTTCAAATACTAGCTTAGGATAGAGGATCCTAAAACACCATCATCAATGCATTATCAACCTCTCCCCTGGTTTTGCTTTCCCACTATGAAGGATACTGTTGTTCAAGGTTCTTGGGGGGAATAAAGAGCATTAATCAAAAGAAAATAAAGTCATCATGTAAATAATAAGGTAATGATATATATATGCATGTGTGTATGTGTGTGTGTTTGTATAAACCACTTTGCAAATCTCAGTTATCCTGAAAGAGTTTTTAAGCAATGGCCAAAAGCTAATCACTGGGAACTGCACAAGGTGACATAAATACATGGACATTTCTTTTCATACTGAATCTTAAAAATCAATCGCTCTTTCAAAACTGAAAGGAATCCTGAAAATTTCTTTTTCATAAAACAGGCAGTTTATTTTTTATGTCAGTATAACATTTTGAAATATTATTATTTTTACATTAGAGACATTATAGGATTAGAGATAATTCATGGAAAAGTACAATGTTCACATATACTCACTATTGTTGATACTTTGTATTTGTGTGGTACTTTTGTTACAATTGAAAGAATATTAAAATGGGACTAATAGACTATAGTTTACATAACATTTATTTTTTCCTATATACCACCCTATTATTAACACCTTGTATTTGTGTCATACATTTGTTATAATTCATGAAAGAACATTCTTATATTTGTACTATTAACTATAGTCCATTATTAACAGTCCCATGATTTATCTTCCAAATTTCATTGTAGTAGCACACCTGAACCAAAACTTCCCCTTTAAACCATCTTCAGATACATAATTCAGTGCTGTTAAGCATATTCACAGTAATGTACTTCCATTGCCCCCATGTAGTTCCAAACCTTTATGAACAAGCTAAATAGAAATTCTGTACAAATTAAATATCAGCTCTTCATTCCCTACAAAAATCTATCCCCTGGTAACCTATATTCTAGATTTTAACTCTATGAGTTTGTTTATTATATTAAGTTAATATCAGTGAAATCATTACTTTTTATGGCTAAATAATATTCCATTGTATGTATATGCCACACTTTGTTTATCCATTCTTCATTTGATGGACACTTGGGTTGCTTCCATCTTTTGGCAATTGTGAATAATGCTGCTCTGAATATGAGTGTAAAAATATCTGTTTGAGACCTTACTTTCAATTATTCCATGTAAATACCAGTTCCTGAATTACTGCCAAAATATCTTCCACAGGAGTAGCAACACCATGTTACATTACCACTAGCAATTAATGTGTTTCTATTTCTCCATATCCTCTCTAATACTTATAATTTTCAGTTTTTTAAATAGAAGCCATTCTAGTAGGTGTGAAGTGATATCTCATTAGGGCTTTGATTTATATTTTCATAATTTCTAGTGATGGTGAGCATCTTTTACAGAAGAGAAAAAGCCAACTGTCAAATTTATTTGAAAAGTGTAAAGGAACCCAGATAGTCCAAATCATCTTGATAAAGAAGAATGAAGTTGGAGGACTCATAGTTCCTGACTTTAAACCATATTACCAAGCTACAGTGGCCAAAATGACATGATAATGGCACAAGTACAGATATATTAACCAATGGGTTCAAATTTAGAGTTCAGAAATAGACCCTCACACTTATGGTAAATTGATATTTGATAAGTCTACAAAGTCCATTCAATTGTGAGAGAACAGCCTCTTCAACAAATGGAGAGATGAATATCCATATGCAAAAGAATGAAAGAGGACCTCTATCTAATGTAGAAATTAACTCAAAATGTATCAAAGACCTAAATATAAGAGCCAGAACTATAAAACTCCTAGGAGAAAGTATAGGGAAACATCTTCAGGATTTTCTGTTAAGAAATGGTTTCTTAGACTTTATACCCAGTGTATATGCAATGAAAAAAAAATAAAAGGAACCTTGTTTTAATTTGCCAAGCAGTGCCAATGCAAAGTACCAGAAATGTGTTGGCTTTTATAAAGGGTATTTATTTGGGGTAAAAGCTTACAGTTCCAAGTCTGAAAATTCCAACTCAAGGCACCATAAAAGGTGCATTCTCACCCAAGTCAGCTGCCATGTATTGAAGAAAGATGGTGGGCTTTTGGTATTTTGATTGTAATTGTTTTGAATCTGTAAATCATTTTCGGTAGAACTGACATACTTACAATATTCTTCCAAATCATGAGCACTGAATGTATTTCCATTTTTCAGGTATTCTTTGATTTCACTTATCAATATTTTGAAGGTTTCATTGTACAAGTTTTTGGTTCCCTTATTAAATTTATTTCTATATATTTGAGTATTTATTTGCTATGATAATTGAATTTTGTTCTTGATTTCCCCCCCAGCTTGCTCATTAGTAGTGTATAAAAACAATATTATTGTTACAAGTTTATCTTGTACCATACCACTTTACTGAATTCAATTATTTGATCTAGGAGATGCATTGTCAAGTTTTTGGGACTTTCTATATAAAGGATCATTTCATCTGCAAATATAGACAGGTTTACTTCTTTTCCAATTTGGAGGCCTTTTATTTATTTTCTTGCCTAAGATTATTAAGAAGAAACTGGTTGAGTAAAAAGAATTTGAAAGTATATGTAGAACAATAGCAGATCTTACAGGGATGAAAGGCACAATAAATGAAATTAAAAATACACTGGAGGCATATAACAGTGATTTGAAGAGGCAGAAGAAAAGATCAGTGAGCTTGAAGCCAGGGCCTCTAAAAGCAAACCTACAAAAGAAGAGTTAAAGAATGGAACAAATTGAGCAGGGTCTCAGAGAACTTAACGTCAGCAAGACATACATGCAAACATATATGCCATGGGTTTCCCAGAAGAAGAGAAGGGAAATTGGGCAGAAGGAATATTTGAGTAAATAATTGTCAAAATTCCCTGACCCTATTGAAAGACATAGATATCTGTGTTCAAGAAGCACAGCATTCTCAAATCTGACTAAATCCAAATAGACCTACTCCAAGGCACATACAAATGAGAATGTCAAATCACATAGATACAGAATCCTGAGAGAAAGAAGACAAAACCTATTCATAACATATAAGGGATGATCAATAAGATTAAATTCTATTTCTCATCAGAAACCATGGAGACAAGAAGGCAGTGGCATGATATATTTTAAAATACTGAAAGAGAAAATTGCCAGCCAATAATTGTGTATGAGTGAGACTGTTTTTCAAAAATGAGGGTGAGTTTAGAATATTAAAAAATAAATTGAAACTGAAAGAGTTTTTTCAGCAAGAGACCATCCTTGCAGGAAATGCTCAAGGGAGTGTTATAGCCTGAAAAAAAGAGATGAGAAAGAAAAGCTTAAGAAAGAGTCTAGAAATGAAGATTATATCAGGAAAACTAATTAAGAGTGTAAAAAGAGTGGTGAAAATAAGATAGGACAGATAACACCCAAAGGCCAAAATGGGTGAATTAAGAACTTTTACAGTACTAACATTGAATTTTAATGAATTAAACTCCCTAATCAAAAGACATGGACTAGTGTAATGGACAGGAAAATATGACCCATCTATATGCTGTTCACAAGAGACTCATCTTAGAAACAAGGATACAAATAAGTTGAAAGTGAAAGGATGGAAAGAGATATTCCACATATGCATTTTTAAAAAGCTGGTGTAGCTATACTTAGGTAAGATGAAATAGACTATATAAGCTGTTATTACAGACATGGAAAGACATTATATATTTATAAAAGGGACAATTTACCAGGAAGAAATAACAAGTATAAACCCATATGTGCCTAAACAGATGCCCCAAAATACAGGATCAAACACTGGCAAAACTGATGGGAGAAATAATTTTTTCTGCAATAATGAAACTTCAATGCACAACTCTCATGAAGGGATATAACATCTGAGCAGAGGATCAATAAAGAAACAGAGCTATAGCAATACAATAAAGGAACTAAAGCTAATAGACATATACAGAACATTGCACCCTAAAATAGCAGATTACGTATTCTCAAAAGCTTATGGGTCTTTTTCCAGGATAGAGCTTATGTTGGGTCACAAAACAGATTTCAATCCATTTTAAAAGATTGAAATTATGCAAAGTTCTTTTGCTGATCATAATGGAATTAAGATGAAAATCAAAAGATAGAACAATCCAAAGTTCACAAATATATGCAGATTAAACAACACACTCTTAAATATTCCATGGATCAAGAATAAATTGCAATGGAAATCAGTAAATATCATGAGACAAATGAAAACGAAAAGACAATATTTTAAAATCTATGGGATGCAGTGAAGGCACTGCTGAGAGGGAAATTTATAGCACTTCATGCATACATTAAAAAAGAAGAAAGAATTAAAATCAATGACCTAACAGCACAGCTGGAAGAAATAGAAAAAGAACAGCAAACTGTTCCCAAAGAATGCAGAAGGAACAAAATAACAAAGATCAGAGCAGAAATTAATGAAATTGAGAAAAAAAATCCATAGAATTAAAAAAACAAAAATTGGTTCTTTGAGAAGATCAACAAAATTAGCAAACCCTTGGCTAGACTGTTTTAATTTGCCAAATTGCTGCTGGTGAATTGTACCAGAAAATTACTGGCTTTTTTTTTTTTATGAGAAATTTTATTTGGATCAAATTAGAGCCATTAAACATAATTCAGATATGGAATATACATAATGTTAAGAGGACTGTGTTTAGATATCAGTTAACAGGAATGTGTTTAGATATCAGCCAGAAAATACTGGTAAGTTGGTGGGTGTTTTTGAACTGAACAGTAAAATGATATCACTTGCTACAATGCTGAATATCATTCAGTGTGTAAAAACACTGACAATTAGGATAACAGTGGGGAGCTTGTTCTAGCATTATTTTATTTAACATGCATATATATTGACTTTACTAAGTACCAGGCATTCTAAAATTTTACAAATTTTAACTCATTTTGTATTTACAAAACTCCTAGAGGTAAGTTCTATTGTTATCTGTACTTCAAAGAAGAGGGTCTTGAGGCTCAGAGAGGTTAACTTGTGCAGTTTATATAGCAGGATGATATCCAAGTGAGAGAAGAAAGAGGCTGGATAGAACCACCAATGGCTTCACTTCAAGGTAGGTGTAAGTGTCCATCTCACAATAGGTATGCACCACATATTGCTGCTGGGAAGTGAATATATAATTACCATTGTAACAATAGAGGGGAAAATTAACCTTTTTTTTTTTTTTTACATGTTTACAAGATATGCATTCTAAACCATAAAATTCACATAATTTTAAGTGTTTTGATTCAATGACCTTGGTAAATAGGTATAATCCTGCAACAGCCATTACAATTGGGTTTTAGAGTATGATATCACCAATATTGCTTTACAATCATCCTCCAACCTAACTACAGCCACAGGCAACAACTGTTCATGAACAAAGTTTTTGTATGTAATTGAAGATAATATGTTTTCAATTCAAACTTCATTACACTAAGCATATTATGTTAATAGTACCCATCATGGTAACCACTAAGGGAATAACTAAAATGTATGCTAAAAAGAAAATGAAGAAGAATTAAGGGAAGCAGATGTGGCTCAGGTAACTGGGCTCCCACCTACCACATGGGAGGTCACTGGTTCAGATCCCGGTGCCTCCTAAAGAAGACAGTGAACTGGTGCAGTGGGCAGGCATGGCAAGCAGACACAACAAGAGACATAAGGAGAAAAAACATAATGAGAGATACAACAAAGCAGGAAGTAAGTTTCCCGATTCCTCTTAAAGAAGACAGCAAGCTGACACAATGAGCAGTCTTGGTGAGCTGAAGTAAGAAGAGATGCGGGGAAGAAAAAACATAATGAGAGATACAACAGAGCAAGGAGTGGAGGTGGCTCAGGTGATTGGGCACCTCCTTCCCACATCAGAGGTCCCGGGTTCAGCTCCTGGGGCCTCCTAAAGAAACAAGGATCATGAACAGACAGAGTAAGTGAAAAAACAACAAGGGGGTGGGAAGAAATAAATCTTTTTTAAAAAATTAAAAAACATACACTAGAAAATATAAATCAAAACCAAAAAGGCAGTATCAGAGGAAATTAAGGCCAAAAGAGAGAAGACATATAGAAAAGAATAGAAAAATGGCAGAAATAAGTTCTTCCATATCAGTAATCAATTTAGATGTAAATGAATTAAACTCTCCAATCAAATACACAGAGATTGAATGCTAGTAATAGTGAAAGATGGGGATTTTAAAAATCTAGCGCAGATAAATTACAATGGGATTTTTTTACACATCATTGAGTTTATTATATTTTAAGCATGAGTTGTATCAAATATATATGTAATTAAGGAGAATATCCAGATTTAATTTTCTGTATTAAATAACCCTCCTCCCATAGGTCAAAACAACATTAATAAGCATTGGCCACAAGCAATGCTTTGTGAAAATGGCAAAAAATGCAAAAGAAAATGCAATTCATTTTTTCATTTTCTTTCCATAATCCCAAAAGTTAGCCAGTAGTCGCTGAAATACATAAGGTGGGTACAACTGACCCATGCCTCCCCATCCTCTCTGCCCACCTTCTAGCCCTGCCTTTCCTCTGGCATCTGGCTCTGTACAGGTGAGACCTGCCTGACCATACCTCCCCCCTGGACTCCCATCAAACCTCTACTGGGTGCAATAAAATTGTAGACATTCACCAGCAAACACCATGTTTCCTGATCCTTGTCTCTGCAGATTCCACCATGTTTTCCATAACTGGAATGAGCCTCTCCTTGGTTATGCTGCTGCCTCCCCAGACCACTGAGGAACTGTGCTCTCCCCAGCACCACCTCCTTTGGCCTTAATGTGAATCTGTTGCAAGCACATGATAACAGCCAGATCTGCCCCATAATTGCTCCAAGCAATCTTTACTTATTATTATTTCTTCAAAACTATTACTATCTTAATACAGGGTGGAACATCCTCCTCATCCTGAAAGACAAGGAAAGCTGATCATCCCAGCTACTGGAACAGCTACAGACAAACTACTCAGACTACTCCACAGTTTGAAAAACTGTTCTTTCTTGAGACCTGTGAAATTCTTGCTCATTTTTTCCTTCACATGGTTAGCAGGGATCTTGAATTTCCTTCAAGTTAAATTTGTACATAAATTAACAGCCAATTTTGTTGGATACATTCTGTGATATGCATATGTGCTCCTTTCTGTTTCCAAAACTTTTAAGCCTACTTGACAAAATTCCACTGAAACTCAATCCCAGCTCCTACTCAGTGACAGGATCAGATGAGCCCTACAATTTTGCTGGGCCTCTCAGAAAGTGTAATGTGGGCAAGAAGCCTGGATCAGAAGAGGAAAGAAAGAGCAAGGTACCTCTGTAAATGTTGGCATAGTGTCAATTGGAAGGTTGTTGGGAGAAAGCCAGATATAAGTTTTATTAGTCATGAACCAGATGCTGTTAGAATTGACTACAATTGTCACACAGAAAATAAAACATGTCTGAAATTTTTATTCCAGAATAATAAAGGCCAATGTTTATAAAGGAAAAAAAAAAACAACTCAAGCTTTATTAAGGGTTCTGTAGAACAGATATTTAAATTTTGTACAATTTATAATGGGTAATTTAGGCCTTTTCATCTGTTAAATCTCATAAAAATTGTAAACATGATTCATGAGTTTCAACATAAATACACTTTTGCTCTTAATGAGTAGTAAGATGACATGACACTATGATTTCTTCTTTCTGGTCATTGATTGGAAGTAAAATCAAAGCAGTAAACCATTCTGAGAGGAGGAGAATGTAGCATGGGCAAATTTCATCCCACCATGCCTTAGTAAAACATGGTTACTTAGTAAATATGCTGTTTGTCCATCATACTGGCCCTACATAGTCTAAACACTTTAGCTAAACTGAGTGAGAATATATATCATGTATTAATGTGAGGGGAGGATTAATAAAGCTAAGTTTTTTTAAAGTTTTATTTTATTTATTTATTGCCACCCCCCTTTTACCAGGAAGCCCTGGGAATTGAACTCTGGACCTCCTATATAGTAGACAGGAGCCAAATCATTTGAGACACATCCATTTCCCATAAAGCTGAAAGTTTCAGATCTTATAAGTTACAACATGAAAATAAATGTATAGGTATATATATATATTTTTATGAGTCAAGATAAAATCATTTATGAACACTTTTCAGGAGCAATCTTAAGGTTTGTAAACACTCAAATACAAAATCTCTGACAATTCAATTCACTTCATTAATTTCAATGTGAAGTAAAACAATTTATGTTTCTTTTTCTTAATTGTTAAAGTGAAAAGAAACTACAGAATGGAATAAAATAGCTTGAAATCATACATCTGATCATGATTTATAGAATGTATATAAAAACACAACACAATAACAGTTTCTTTAAAATAAATGTATTTTTAAAAAATACTTAAAAATACAAAAAAAAGATGAAAAAACAAGTAAAACATGGGCAAAGGACTTGAATGACATTTTCCCCCCAAAAAAGATAGACAAATGGCCAATAATCACAGGAAAAATGTTCAACATTATTGGACATGAGGGAAATGCAATAACAACAAACTAACACTTCAAATGCACTTGCATGGTTATTATTAAAAAAAAGAAAATAACAAGGGTTGGAAAAAATGTGGGGAACTTGGAACCCTCATACATTTTTCATGGGAATGCAAAATGGTAAAAGCAATGTGAAAAGCAGTTTGGTGAGTTCTTAAAAAGTTAAACATAGAATTACCATATGATCCTGAAATCGTACCTCTAGGTATATAACCAAAGGTATTGAAAACATGGACTCAGATACTTGTACACTAATGCTCATAGAAGCATTATTCACAATAGTCAAAAGGTAGAAAAAAGCCAAGTGTTCTCCAGCAAATGAATGTATAAACAAAATATAGTACACACATACAATGGAATAGTATTCTGTTTTAAAAAGGAATGAAGTTATGATAAATGTTACATCGTGGATGAACCTTGAAAACTTTATGCTGAGTGAAATAAGCAAGACATATAAAGAAAACCATTGTATGATGTTACTTTTCTGAAATATCTAGTATAAGCAAATTCAGAGCAAAAGAAAGTAGATTAGAGGCCACTAGTGGCTGGCAGAGAGGATAATGGGGAATGATTACTTAATGGGTACAAAGTTTCTATTTGTGTGATGAAAAGATTTGATAATGGATGGGGGTATGCTACATTTTGAATGAATTTAATGCCACTGAACTGTTCACATAAAAAAGGATAAAATGTAAAATGTTATGCCATATATGTTACATAATTTTGAAATGACAAATAAACCAAGTAAGAAATGGGTCAAGGGTCATTTTTTATTTTTTATTTATTTATTTTTTAAAAGATACTTAGATTACATAAATGTTACTAGAAAAATATAAGGATTCCCATATGCCCCACCTCCCAAACCTCCTACAACCTTTCATATAACCATCCTTCATTAGTGTGGCACATTAATTGCAATTGTTAAACACATCCTAGGGCTTTGCCATTAATCATAGACCATAGTTCACATTGTAGACCACACTATCCCAAACAGTTCTGCATGTTATATGTGATATAAAATGGCCTATATCTGTTGTTGAAATGTCAATCAGGACAATATCCAAGGCCTGAAAAAGCCCCTCTATTACAACTGCTTTTATCTCTCCCTGCCCCCAGAGCCTCCAGTGGCCACTGGCTCCACATCAATGTTGTAATTTCTTCCATTGCATGAATCACAATATGTTTATCATAGAATACCAGTAAGTCCACTCTAGTCCATTGCTCTTCCCCCTTTCTGAGAAGTCTGGATGGTGATGTCCACTCCATTTACAATTGAGAGAGGGCTTATATCCCATAGGAAATATGGATGGGATTATCCTGCCTGCAGCTGCAGACTCTCTGCATTCCCTGGGAGAGCTGTTGTCCATCATCACCTCCCCGCCAGTTGTTCTGGGTGAGTCCAAGGAGCTGTAGAGTGGGAGTTGCTGCTCCACCAAGGTTCTGGGCCCAGCTGGCTCATGGACAGCCCAAAGACTCAAGTCTCTGCATGTACACCTAAAAACTCCAGCATCAAGTATAGGTTTAAATAGAAGGGACATATGAGTTATATCCAGGGAAGACATAGTTGAGTCCAACTCTGTCACTCTCAGGAGCACAAACTCCAAAGTAGGGCTGACTGGCAAGGCACCAAACTCCAGAGCTATCCACCCCAACATAGGACCTGGGTTTCTCCAGAACCCTCAGGAGACCCATTATTTGGGGTGATATCCACTTTGAAATACTATTAGATCCTACTAAGATGTGCATAAGCCTTACCTCTGGGATGACCTCCCAACACATTTTGAAGTCTCTCAGTCATAAACTCACTTGTCTTTACCTTTTCACCTTTTATTGATGGTCTTTTTCCAGTTGCATTGCCAGTTGGTATTTGGTAGCAATCCCTTAGTGCCAGGGAGGCTCATCCCTGGGTGCCATGTCCCATGCTGGGAAGAAGGTAATGCATTCATATACTGAGTTTGGCTTAGAGAGAGGCCATATTTGAGCAACAAGGAGGTTCTCAGGAGGCAACCCTTAGGCACACCATAACAATAGGCTAAGTTTCAATTTCAAGAGCAAAGACTCATAAGGCTAGTCATCAATATCAAGGGCCCATCAGTGGATCATCCTCCTTCACCAGTCACTGCCCCTGCACTTGGGGAACTGTTGCTACTCCCTTAGAAAATGTGGCAGAGCTCTCCAGGATGGGAATTCTGTATTCTCTCATATATTGAGTGATTCTCCAACCACTGTGACAATGCCCTGTGAACATTTGAACATTTTTATATACCTTATATTTATGCTCAGGTGAACTTCCTCCCATGCATCCCCCATCCCTGACACCCCACACCAATGATCCTCCCTCACCCCAGTTGTAACCCTTCTGTGATTCAAAGCTTCTTCATAGATGAAGTCATTACAATAGTGGAATACAATTAATAGGAAAATGAAATAATATAAGTTTAAATGTAAGGGATAAAATACAAAATTTTTTTTAAAAACTAAAACTAAAATAACATTAAAAGACTGGAATATTTAAAAAATGAAAAATATATTAAAATTTTTTTGGCCTTTTGCCTTTCATCACTGCAATATCTGGTGTCCAGTCTGACCATGGCAGCTTCCTCCTCTCATTCTCCAGTGTCTCACTATATTTCATTTTGTTTTCAAAGAAGTTTTAGGTCACAGCAAAGACACACACAGAATACAGGAGACTCTCATATACCCAACATCCTCCCACTTTCCTCCCCCCCCATATTAATACCTTTTTGTTTGTGGATGGTAGCATTGTTATAACTAATATACAAATAGTGAAACATAGCTACTAAACATTGTGAATGGTTTACATGATGGTTTACATTTTAGACCATACCCTTTTATAAATTTTGATCATATATACCATGTCCTGTGTCCATCACTGTATGGTAATGAAGAACATTTCTACTGACCACTAAATACCCCCCATTTGATCTATTCTATTTGTCCCACCCCATCTCCCTGTGGCCCACGACGACCGCCTGGATTGACTCGTTGGATGACAAGATTCATAGTTACATGCAAAAAGAGGTCTTGACACACTGGTTTGTCCTCCCCTACTAGGAACTGCCCTTGCTCTTGAGAGACTCCTGCCTGTCTATTTCTGAACAAATTGGTCCTCCCAAAGATGGGAGTCTAATTCCTTCCTGCTCATTATGTGCATCTCCACGCACTGATACAACACATTATGACAGAATGAACACTCACATACTCCCTAGAAGACTGCTCTAGGTGTGCCCTGTCCCAAATGCCCCCCCCCAACCAAAACCTTACACCAGTGACCTCAAGGGTCTTAATATACAGTTCTCCAAGGATTATACACAAATATGATACTCAATAAGTATATGGAAAGATACTTGACCACATTAGTCACCAAGGAAATGCTAATTAAATCACATTGAGACAAAATTTTACACCCGCTAGAATGGCTAGACTCCAAAAGTCAGATAATATAAAGATGACAAGAATGTATAGAAATCATAAAACTCACACATTAATAGTGGGAATGTAAAACAGTTTGGCGACTTTGGAAAAGCCTGGTAATAATTCAAATGATCAAATATAGATTTACCACATGAACTAGCAATTACACTCTGAGGTACATACCCAAAAGCAATGAAAATATAAATTCATGCAAATCCTTATGAATAAAATAAAAGTCATTATTTGTACAGATTAAATGGAAGAATAGTATGACATGTAAATTATATATCAATAAAGTTGTTTTTGTAAAAACAAATTTAAAAGAGGTCAGGAATAGTTTTACTTATTTTTTTTTCTAATTTTCTATAAATTTCTGGGAATGGGGTTAAAATCTCTAACTTTAGTGTGATTTCAGTTTATATTGCTTAATCAGGAAGTCTATGGGCCTGTCCCTCCCCAGAAACAAACAAACAAAAACTGGAAAAAATTGTCAAAAAGGACCTTATTGGAAATCTGGAAGATAATCAAAGTTTTGCAGAAATTAAATAAATACTTAAGCAGGAGAAAGGTTACTCACACAGTAGGAAAGCTGTTTTTTAACTTACCCTTGCCCCCACACCCTTCCCAATGTTGTAGCATTTATGAAGAAGGCAAACCTGATTCTCAGGATGAGTATCTGGAATCAGAGGGAGCATTGTGGACCTTGCTCCTAAAGAATTGTGTTTGTCTGTTATCACCTGTCTATGGGTTCTGAGAAGAACTGATACTAGGGGCTTGTCTCTATTTCCCATAATTTGGGACACTCTCAGCATGGAGAAGCAGCTACATGAAAAAGGATGTTCCTATAAATTTTGAAAGGCAAATGAACAAGCTGCTTCTGCATCGGGCAAAAAATAACAGTTGGGGCAAACAATAGGCATGGTGAAAGTTTAGGA
>JAQZBX010034021.1:13982-25252 GCA_029593785.1 Cabassous unicinctus
TTTTTTTTTTTTTCTGCCTCCAAGAAATTAAGGACATCTCTGTCAAACCACTATATGGCTACAACTAAAGAAAGAGAGATTTTGGAGACCATGCATGAAAAAGAATACAGTCTTTTCCCACAAATAGTTTAGAAAAGTTGCAAAACAAATACTAACCACATCAATCAACAATATCAAATCCTGAAAATGTGGGAAAATCTAATTTCCAAAGTTACCATATAATATACAAAATGCCCAGTCATCAACAAAAAGTTAGGAGATATTTTCAGGAAAAAAGAAATTAAAAATACATATTCCTTATTAGACAAAGGTTTTAAATCAATTGTCTTAAATATGCTCAAGGAGGAAAGAAAAGAACCATGGACAAATGCCAAAGGGAAACCAGGAGAAGGATGCCTCATTAAACAGAGAATATTGATACAAGATAGATATTATAAACAGGAATCAAATAGAAATTTTAGAGTTGAAATAACCTATAAATAAAGTGAAAAACATAGTAGAGGTGTGAATATCAGATTTGAGAAGGCAGAAGAAGAAATCAGCAAGCTTGAAGATAGGTGAAGTTAAAGTATCCAGTCTGTGGAGCACAAAGAATAAAAGAAGGAATAGAGAAAAAAGAGAAGAAAAGTGAACAGAGATTAAGAGCCCTGTGAACCTCAATGTAACCAAATACGATACACTCAAAGAGATTCATACTGTGGCACATTAGAATCAAATTGTCAGAAGATGTAGAGGGATTCTTGAAAGGGAAAAAAGCAGCAGAAAATCATCATGTGCAACAATTCTTCAATAAGAGTCACAGTCAATTTCTCATCAGAAACCATGGAGGTCAGAAGGCAGGTGGATGGCACAAAATGCTAAAAGGAAAAACAATTATCAACCACAAATTCTATATCTGGCAAAACTACCCTTCATAAATGAAGGTTAATTTAAGACTTTCCCAGGTAAACGAAAGGTGATGAACTTAATCACAAGTGAATCTGCCCTACAGAAATGCTAAAGGGAGCCTTTCAAGCTGAAATGAAAGGACCATAAACAGTAAATTGAAGTTATACAAATAAAGAATTTTGGTTAATGTTACTGCATAAATAAATATAAAATCCAGTATTATTTTAGTTTTGGATTGTAACTCCTTGTTTTTTCTATAAAATTTCAAACACAAATTATAGAACCATAAATATAACTCTATTTTAATGGGAACACAATGGATGAAGATGTAATTTGTGACAATATCAATAAAAGAGGAAAGGGGCAGAGATATTTTGGATGGAGATTTTTTACAGTACTGAAACTAAGTTGTTATTGATTCAAATTAGATTATTATTATATATTAAGAATATGTTAGTTTGCCAAATGTTGCCAATGCAAAAATACCAGAAATGGGTTGGCTTTTATAACGGGATTTATTTGGGGTAAAAGCTTACAGTTCTGAGGCTGTGAAGTGTCCAAATCAAGGTACCATCAGAGATGCTTTTGCACCAAATTCAGCTACTGGTGATTCTGGCATCCTGCCAAGTGACAACACAAGATGACAAGCAATTTCTGCCAAGGTCCCTGCCTTCCCCTCAGCTATGTATGATCAGTCTTATAGCTTTCTCTTTCTGGGACCCCTCTTTTATCTTTTTGCTGCGCTGCTATCTCCCTAATCTGTTGTGGGCAATCAGGCCTCTATGGCTCATCTCTTTAGCCTTGAGCTGCTCTGTGGGCCCAGCCTCTTTGGGCCATCATGCTTCAGCTTTGGTGCTAGCAGTCCTCAAGTCCTCTTTCACACAGCAGCGTCAAATTAGCAACTCTCTTTTTCCCTTTGTGTCTCTGTGTGCTCTCAGTTTATATAAGACCTGGCAAGAGAGGGCAGAGACCCAACCTGCATCACATTCCACTGATGCAGTCCAATCAAAAGTTGTCTAATCAAGTCATTTAATCAAGATTAAATGGAATCTAATGCAATCAAAGGGTCTCACACCCACAGGAATGGATTAGTTTTTAAAAAATCTTATTTTGGAATTTTCCAAATTCAAACTGTCAGAGTATGTTCATTGCAATCTCCAATGTAACCATTAAGAAAATAAAACAATAAACATAAAAGGACAAAGGAATGGAGTTGATATACTGCACTTCAAAAATCAACTAAGGATGGCAGAAGGGCATGAAAAGGAGAAAAGGAGCATGAATGCCTCTCCTCCCCATGCTTGGAAGGGCAATGTGACTTGGGTTTTACTGGATTTTCTGTCTGCATTTTTGATTTTCAGAGCCTGTTGATTGTGATCTTTCTGGTATATGTACCTGTACATATATTTCACCCTGGCAACTGGCCTAAAAGATAGAACTGAAAATGAACTCCTGCATATATTTTGTAAGAACATCAGAATTGGAGAGTGGAAAAGTCTTTATTATGCAATGTGCTACGTACTGATCACCTTCAGCATCCAATTCATATAGTAGTTTGGAACAGATCAGAGTTTATATGTCATAAAATTCCCAAATGAAAAAGTACTTATCTGCAGAAAATAAAGGAAAGCATAGTTAATCTTTTTTTTTGAAAAATTTAATTCTATAGAGTTGGTCAAATAAAGTACTACATCTATATGATCTAAAGTTCTCATTAAAAAATCTAGAAAAAAGTGAGTAATGAAAAGACAAAATAGGTAAAAACAATATTAATAAGACCAGAAACCAATGAAATAAATGACAATCTCACAGAAAATTTTAAAACAATATTTTTTTCTTAGTTATAAAATGGGAATTAGCTAAAGAAGAAGAAAAAACATAGAATGAAAATTTGAAAAACACAAATGAGAGCATGCTTCTGACTACACACCCCTACAAATATAAAAAGACAATAAAACATTGCACACTACCTTATGCCAATTAATCTTATAACTTAGATTAAAGGAAAATTTTAATAAAAATAAAAACTTCCAAGACAGAAAGAATGAAACAAAATTTGAATACTTCTATTTAAAATATATATTGAATTTAATTAAAAAATATTCTAATGCAGAAAACTCTAATGCCACTTGTTGTCACTTGTGAATTTAGTCAAATATTTTAGGAATAAAAACCACCAAACTTACATGACTACTTAAAAAAAAATAGAGGTGGATGAAACACTACCTAACTAATTTTATCAACCAGCATAACCCAAATACCCACAAAGGAAAGGAAATTTAATGAAATGTATTGTGTTAAATGAAAATAAAAATTAATACTATTTATTAATAATGAAATTAAATTAATTTATTTTGTTAAATGAAATTTCATGACCAATATCCTCCAGGAACATAGATGAAAAATTATTAGTGAAATATTAGCAAATCTAGCCCTGCAATATAGAAATGGAAAAGTCATCATGAGTGTTTTACTTTGCTAGACTGCTAAAATGCAATCCAGAAATGGGTTGGCTTTTACAATGAAAATTTATTAAGTTGTTAGCACACAGTTCTGAGGCTGAGAAAAATTTTCAAATCAAGGCTTCATCAGGTGAAGCTTTCTCCTCAAAGATGGCTACTGGTGTTCCTGGACTCCTCTGTTGCATGGAAAGGGACATGGTAGCATCTACCAGTCTCTGCCTTCCCCTCTGGGCTCTGTTGCCCACATCTTCTGGCTTCACTGCTTTCTCTCCTTAAAACATTAGGAAGGTAATTTTCTGCCTAATATCAGAGAAAGAAAGAAAGAAGAGCTTCTAAATATTTCAGTGCCCACCAGAGAGGAGAAATTCCTGTAAACCAATAGGGCAACAGAAAGGACTGCCACCACCACCACAAACCAGAAGAAAAAAGTTTAAAATTGCCTTAAGCAGAAGACACCAAACAAAAGCCAGAACCTGCACCAAAGGAAGGGATGTTCTGAACTGAGGACTCACCATCAGAAACCCGGGGCTGCTGGAGAAACCACAGAACAAATACCATGCTTGAAACCAACAGCGGCTCCAGAGTTGAGGTGGCAGTTCCTACATTTCCTTATTCTGACACCAAAAGAGTCATGTACTTTCCATGGCTTTTGCCTTGCAGAGCTGAACAACTTGATTGAATTAGGTAGAGAAAGAGGAAAAATAAGGGAATATTATAATGTACTTTAAGATTTCATAAATTATCTTGCTATGCATGAATAAAGTACCCTACTGGGAAAAAAATCTTTCTTTTGCAATAAAAATTTATGCAAGTTTTTATTGCATAATTACTTACAGAGCAGCAATGAAATAGAAAATATAGATACCCATCCATCCTTTATGGTGTTTTCATTCTCAAACTGCCCCCTGGAAATCCCTGGGGGGTAACATTTACTTTCTCACACCTCTACCAAGGGAATCTGTAAGGTTCCCACAGTACAAATTGCTTTGTATCTTACTGTCATGTGCATAATTTTATTAAAAAGTAAACTTCAACATGGCAACAGATAAACCAATAAACTGAAGGAAAAGTGATATTCACTCTTTTCATACAATGAATTCAGAGTCTTTAAATATTTTACTTTTACAGGATGCAAAGTGATAAGAGGATCCTTGTCAGGATGTTCTGCTTGTTTATCACTCACCACTTCTTCATAATGGAAGTTCCATGAGGATAGAAATTTGTCTGTGCTGTTTGCCAGTGTATTTCTGGAATATTGTCTGTCACCTCAGAAGTGCTAAAAATATTTGCTTGAATAAGTGAATGAATAAATAAATATATTGGGATTATTAACATTACCCAGCTCTCTTTATTTTCACCAGTGAAAACAAGAATAAATAAATTGAGACTGTCCTGATTATACTTTAGAATTCATTAAAATAAGAAAGGAGGTTGCATGATGAAGTGGTAGGAAAAAATAAGACTCTGCACACATAAAATATGCCATCCTTAATGTTAGTTGGTGAGAGACATCTCTACCCTGCCATTCACTGTAGGATGTGCAAGCACAGAAATCACTTGTTTGGGATGTGAGGTTAAATGCATAAAGTCATTCAAGCAAAAATAACAATCTTACTAATGCACAAGCTTTACAGATGATTAGAAGTGAATAACATTAACTATCTGAAGACATTATACTATGTACCATTGCTTATTTCTAATTCTGAAAGAAAGAAAGAAAAAAAAAAAAAAGAGCCAGGGTGGCACAAATAGCATTATGAAAAACATCAGATATATAAGTTGTTAAAAAGAGGGCATAAGTTGTTACTTTTCACTTCATTGACTGAATGCCCATGACCCTGTGTAACACAGCACTGCTCCAGTTTATCTGACAGGATTCTAAAAGATCCGAGCATCCTAGGACTCAGTACTCAGTCCTCTATTCTCTATCACACTGTCTATTTTACCTCATTAAGTCCACAGCTGTCTATAGCTGAGGATGTCCAAGTTTCCATCTCCGGCCATCTCCAGCTTCCAAGACCTCTGAAGTTCAGTCTCATCTATTTGGTGGTCTGCCTGACTCGGCATCACAGCGTCTTCCTCTGTAAACTCTGAATTGTAATACATCCCTCACGTGATTGTCATGCAGAGAACACACCTTTATAAAGGAAACACACTTAGATCAGTGCATCAGTATATACTGTAGTATATACTCAAAGTCCTAATAGCATTAGTACTTGATCTCTCCGTGTGTTTATGTAATAGCAGTAGAATGTTATCATGGTAATAAAACCATTTTTGCTTCCAACCCCTGTTCCTCCACTAACAATGAAATTCACAAGCTTACTTTGATGAGTTGACTTGTTTGCCACAGTCAATATAGTGAAGAAACATTGCCCAAACCCCACCAAATAAGCTGTTTTATCATTCCTTTGGGTAAGCATTAAACGAGATTTAAACGAAGTAATTTGTTAAAAATTAGTAGCATTCTGGCCACTCATTTTAATACCCTCTATCCATATTATCTGCTTAGGGCATCTCTGGTGTTATACTCTGTTCCATTTTAAAATAATGTTCTTTCCACCCATTTTAGCCCATTGGCATCCTGCTCTTTTCCTATCAGTGCCCTCTGCTTTCAGTTCACCTGGAATTATGACAAAGTCTGTTTTTTTGGCTCATTTCTAGAAATAGAAATGATTTTTTAACTTATGGAAACAGTCATCATCTATGAATGGTGACAGTCAAATCTTTCATTTCCCCCCCCCACCCGGACTTTCAGCTTTACGTGTTTATTAGAGATAACAAAAAAATCCACAATTTACTGATAATTTTAAAAGGAAATTTCTAACATTTCACCATGAAAGGTAATACCATTGTTTTCCAAATTAATGAAATTCTTTTGTATTACTAATTAGCTGAGAGTTAATACAAAGGGTTTTTGGATTGCATCAAATACTTTCTCCATGTCTATTGAGAATAACATGAGTTCTTTTTTAATGAATAAATACAGTGATATAAATCCTTAAATTTTTATTAAGACTCAAATATGCATGCCTGATTAAAGGTAAATTAGTCACGGTATAAGTGTTGTCCTTTGCTGAATTTAGTTTCCCAGTATTTGTTTAGGTGTTTGCATCTTGGTTAGTTAGTATGTTTATCATGTAACTTTTTAAAAAATCTCCTGTTACTTTGCTATAGTTAAATTAACCTTGTAATTGATTTGAACAAGATTAATTTTACTTGCTCCTTCCATATTTGGTTGTCCTGGCTGAAAAACTGTAGGCCAGTTACTTTATTTGCAAGAAGATTTAAATCACTGATAGTTTGTTAATGGTTAAATAATAAATTTTCTCACAATTTATTAGAAAATTTGCCACTGCATGCACCAGGGTACTAGAATCTAAACTTTATTATGTGGACTGTCACAGTTCTCATCCTTATCCCAGTCTGATGGGATCTCTCCTGGTGCCCATTCACTCATTTTACACTTATTAATTGCTGTCAGGAAATGAACAGTAGACTGCCCAAGCACTTTTGTATCTACAGCTTATGCAAGTCCACAATATAAGAATAATATGTTATTATAATATTTTTCTAATTTTAATTACTTCCCTTAACTTATTTTTTTTTCATATATATTTTAAAAGATGCTTAGGTCACATAGATGCTACACAAAAATTACAGGGACTACCGTGATCTCCCCCTCCCATACCTCCCACAATATCCCACATAAACCTCTTTCATTAGTGTGGCACATCACCAGCAACGGATATACACATCCTGGGGCCCTGCCACCAAACATAGACTACAGTTCACATCATAGGCCTCACTCCCTCCCACACAGTTCTGCATGGTATATGCTGCTCTAAAATGGCCTATATCCATCACCACAACACCACTTAGGACAACCCCCAAGTCCTGAAAAAGCCCCTGTATTATAACTGCCATTCGCCTCCCCACACTGAAAGCATCCAGTGGCCACTGGCTTCACCTCACTGCTACAATTTCTTCCATTGCTTGAATCCCAATATGTCTACAACAGAATACCATTAAGTCAACTGTAGTCCATAGCTCTTCCCCCAATCCTGAGGGGACTGGAATGGTGATGTCCACTCCATCTCCCAGTGAGAGAGGGCTTATATCCCATGGATATGGTGGATGGGATTATCCTGCCTGCAGCTGCAGGCTTTCTCCATTCCCTGGGATTGCCGTTGTCCATCATCATCATCTCCTCATCAGGTGACTTGGGTGAGTCCATTGAGCTGTAGAGTAGGAGTTGCAGATCCACCAAGATTCCAGGCACAGCTGGCACATAAGCAGGCCAGAGGCTCCAGTCTCTGGAAGTACACCTACAAACTGCAGCCTCACATATAGGTTTGAATAGAAGGGACTGATGGACCATGTGCACAGAGGACTTATTTGAGTCCAACTCTGTCACTCTCAGGAGCCCAGATTCCAAAGTAGAGCCCACTGATGAGGCATCAATCTCTGGGGCTATCCCCCCTTATATAGGACCTGGGTGTCTCCAGAACCCTCAGGAGACCCTCTGTGTGGGGTGATATCCACTTTGGTGTTCTATGAGATCCTACTGAGGTGTGCATAAGCATTAACTCTGGGATGACCTCCCGACTCCTTTTGAAGTCTATTAGCCACATGAACTCATTTGTCTTTAACTTTTCCCCCTTTTATTCAAGGTTTTCTTTTTTTTTTTCCAGTCGTGTTTCCAGTTAACACTTGGTATTAGTCCCTCGTTGCCAGGGAGGATTATTCCTGAGAGTCTTGTCCCATGTTGGGGGGAAGGTAATGCATTCGTATGCCCCCATATTAAAACATTTTTTTGTGTGTGTGGATGGTAGCATTGTTATAACTGTTATACAGATAGTGAAACATAGTTACTAAACATTGTCAATGGTTTACAGTATAGTTTACATTTTAGATGGCACAGTTTGTTATTTTTTGATGATATTTACCATGTCCTGTGTCCATTACTGTAAGGTAATGAGGAATATTTCCCATGACCACTAAATATCCCATTTGAACTTTTCCGTTCCTTCCTCCCCACCACCTGGGGCATATGACACTCCATGTCTTGGTTCATGGGATGACAAGATTCATAGTTACATGCCCTGGGTATTCTAACCTGCCCTTCCTAATCTACCGACCTGTTAACCCTGTACCACCAAACCCAGTAAAATCTCTACAAACCTGTCCTATCCTTCAATATGTAACTATACTCTAATTTACCATAGATTATGTCCATATGAGTGATGGCTCGCAACCTACCCTTCTCTCTCTCTCCCTTGTCAACCTATCTTTTAGATAGTGGTTCTCAGAGACTGTTAACTTTCCTCAATTCGAATCAATGAGGTCATAAACTGTTCATCCTTCAATGCCTAGCTTGCTTCACTCAACAGAAGGTCTTCAAGATTCATCCATGTTATTCCATGTGTTAGCACTTTATTCCTTCTAACAGCTGAGTAGTAATCCATTGTATGTATGTACCACATTTTGCTTATCCATTCATCTGTTGATGGGCACCGGGGCTGATTCCAACCTTTGGCAATTGTGAACAATGCCGCTATGAACATTGGTGTGCATATACCTGTTCGTGTCCTTGCTTTCAATTCTTCTGGGTATATACCCAGTAGTGAAATTGCCAGATCATATGGAAAATCTATTGTTAGATTTCCGAGGAATCGCCTAACTGTCCTCCACAGTGGCTGGACCATTCCACAATCACACCAGCAGTGGATGAGGGTTCCTATTCCTCCACATCCTCTCCAACACTTATAGTCTGCTGTTTTTTTAATAGCTGCCATTCTGATAGGTGTAAGATGGTATCTCAATGTGGTTTTGATTAGCATTTCCCTAATAGCTAGCGATGTCGAGCATTTTTTCATGTGCTTTTTAGCCATTTGTATTTCTTCCTTGGAGAAGTGTCTTTTTAGGTCACTTGACCATTTTTTTAAATGGGTTGATTGTCTTTTTATTTTCAAGGTGTAGGTTTTCTTTATATATGCAGTATATTAGGCTCCTATCATATATTATTTTCTTTGTAACAACCTTTGAGTTGCAGAAGTTTATAATTTTGATGAGATCCCATTTATCTATTTTTTCTCTTGCTGCTCGTGCTTTTGCTGTGAAGTTCATGAAACCATTTCCTATTACAAGGTCCTGTCGATGCTTCCCTACATTGTCTTCCAAGGTCTTTATGATTTGCCTCTTATATTTAGATCTTTGATCCATCTGGAGTTGATTTTTGCATAAGGTGTGAGATGGTATTCTTCTCTCATTCTTTTGGATATGGATATCCAGTTCTCCAAGCACCACCTGTTAAAGAGGCCATTCTTTCCCAACTGAGTGGGCTTCATGGCCTTGTCGAATATGAGATGACTGTATATGCTAGGATCTATATCAGAACTCTCAGTTCGGTTCCATTGGTCAGCAGGTCTATCTTTGTGCCAATACCGTGCAGTTTAGATCACTGTAGCTTTGTAGTATGTTTTAAAGTCAGGTAATGTGATACCTCCAACTTCATTTTTCTTTTTCAATATATCTTTGGCAATTTGGGGCCTCTTACCTCTCCAAATATATTTTGTGGTTAGTTTTTCCAGTTCCTTAAAAAATACAGTGTTGATTTTTATTCAGATTGCATTAAATCTGTAGTTTGGGTAGGATAGACATCTTGATGATGTTTAGTCTTCCAATCCATGAACAGGGAATATTTTTTGCATTTATTTAAGTCTTCTTTGATTTCCTTTAACAGGGTTGTGTAGTTTTCTGTATATAAGTGCTTTACATCTCTAGTTAAATTTATTCCTAGGTATTTGATTCTTTTACTTACTAGTGTAAATGGTATTTTTTTCTTGATTTCCTCCTCAGATTTCTTGTTATTGGTGTATAGAAGTGCTACTGATTTTTGAGCATTCATCTTGTATCCTACAACATTACTGAACTCCTTTATAAGTCCTAGAAGCTTTGTTGTAGATTTCTCAGGGCTTTCTATGTATAGGATCATGTCGTCTACAAATAATGAAATTTTTACTTCCTCCTTTCCAATCTGGATGCCTTTTATGTCCTTTTCTTGCCTCAGTGCTCACGCAAGTACTTGTAAGACAATGTTAAATAGGAGTGGTAATACTGGGGATCATTGTCTTGTTCCCGATCTCAGAGGGAAGGCTTTTAGGGTTTCACCATTGAAAATGATGTTCTTTGGGTTTTTATATATACCTTTTATCATATTCAGAAAGTTTCCTTCTACTTCTATCTTTTGTAGTATTTTTATCAGGAAAGGGTGCTGTATTTTGTTGAATGCTTTTTCTGCCTCTGTAGAGATGATCATGTGATTTTTTTTCTTTCAATCTGTTTATGTGGTGTATTACATTGATTGGTTTTCTTATATTCTACCATCCTTGAATACCTGCGATGAAACCCACTTGGTCATGGTGTATTATCCTTTTTGTTGAATGCAATTAGAAAGTATTTTTTTGAGGATTTTATCATTTGGTTCATTAGAGAAATTGGCCTGTAATTTTCCTTTCTTGTGGTATCTTTGTTTGGTTTTGTTATTAGGGTAATGTTACATCGTAGAATGAGTTAGGCAATATTCTTTCTACTTGAATTTTTTGGAAGAGCTTGAGCAGAATTGGTGTTAGCTCTTTCCAGAATGTTTGGTAGAATTCAGCTGTGAAGCCATCTGGTCCTGGGCTCTTCTTAGTTGGGAGGTTTTTGATGACTGAGTCTATGTCTTTACTTGTAATTGGACTGTTGAGTTCATCAATTTTTTCTTTCATCAATGTAGGGTGTTTGTGAGTTTTAGAAACTTGTGCATTTCCTCTAAATTATCGCTCTTGTTGGCATGTAATTTTTCAAAGTCTCCTCTTATGATACTCTTTATTTCTGTGGAGTCAATAGCGATATCCCTTGATCATTCCTTATTTC